>CM050173.1:83346826-83554326 GCA_027410445.1 Discoglossus pictus | reverse complement strand
CTTGGAATATATTGACAACTAAGCATTTGCATTTTTTTACAGTAGAATTGCATTGAAATGTGTGTCGCCCTCTCAGATCCACCCACAGTGTATCCTCTAGTGATGAAGATCATTGCCAGTAATTACGTATTGCCACCTGAGGCACACTGAGTACATGGTCTTCAATGTAACTAGTGTAAAAAGAGACCATTTTTCACTTTGAGCAGTTTTTTTTTTTTTTTTTTTTCTTTTTTTTTATAAAAGGACTTCTTTTAGAATTTTTAAACATTCAATTTATATTTTCCTGCAGTAAAGTGCAATCTGTGTTAAAGGTACAGCAGAGGTTCCAAATACTGCATAATTAAATACCTGACGTTACTTTTACTTTTACAAGAGCCAATATCTGCTCTTCCATGATGTAGTCAGTTTGCCACCTGTCACCCGGCCGAAAACTAAATTAGGTGCTGGTATAGCCACAAACCGTGCACTACATTATTCGCTATTTCTTTTTTGTTGTGTATAACATGGTAAAATAATTTTGAAAGCTCTTCAAATAGTTTAAGTGTTTGTTTGGAAAAGGCGTGGGGAAGTAGTGTACAACAGAAGTGTGTGTGTGAGATCTCTCCTGTAAATCTCGGATTCAGATATGGAAAGCGTAAAGGTCCCATTGGAAGCAAGAAATGGTGGAAGGCCCACATGGCTACGTTTCCTCGGCTCTGTAATGCTCCTGCTAATTATTATTATTATTAATAATAATAATAATAATAATAATAATAATAATAATAATAATAATAATAATAATATTTATTATTATTATTATCGCGCCAACATATTCAGTAGTGCTATACAGGAGAAAATAATTTTTTTAACAAACTGCAGAAAATGGAGGGCCCTGTTTTGAGCTTAGAATCTTTGAAATTGCAAGTTGGGGGGGAAAAAAGCACTTTCTACAGAAAGGAGGGACTGAGGCCTATAAGTATTGGAGAGGCTGCAACAGAATGATAAGGATGGACAAATGTTATTTTACAGATAAGACACAATAAATCCAGGCTTTGGGGTGGGGGAGCAGGCAAGCTAAGGGGGGTTTCAGACCAATGCATAGGTATAGATTTGCCTGGTGAAAGCTCCAATCTAAGATATCATAGACCCATTCATTCAAATATTGATAATATTACATATAGTACAAGTTGAAATGGCTCCACAGTGTCTTTAGTTACCTTAAGCAAAGCTTCCAGACAGTGTCTCCATGTGAGCTGATATCCCACCACTGGGACCCTCTGATCATCTCGATAATGCACCTTCTTGGGGTGAGCTGCTAACCTACCACTACAACCCTATGTTTATCAATGCTTCTTGTACTTCCACAGGGTCCTGTCCAATGGGAAGAGTGATCTGGTGAGAAAAACTGGTAGATTCTTCACCTCTCCAAACTCCTGAAGAAAAAGGAAGAATTCTGCATATCCTGATCGCCTGGATCAATTAGTAATTTAAGATAATGTCTTGCACCATTGACTGATCCCAGATCACGATGCCTTAAAGAGCAGCACCGTTCTCACACATGGCAGGGATTCACCTTTCATTACAGTATCTGTACAGTTGACTTGGTTTCTTTGTATCCAATTTAATATAATTGAATAACTTAATGTATTTCTTTACCTCTTTTTTAAACTGTAATACTCCTAATCTATATTCAAAATTGATCTTGGATACAAATAGAAAGAAGTTATTTTGTTGTGGTGGCTACTGGATGTATATAATTTAATAAGGCTGGATGTTGTGGGCACTTTATACACTGAGTGTATTTAACACTATGCTGCACGTGATGAAAATGTTTTCAATTAAATATTTGCTAATGAACATCACAAACTTGCCAGTCTTTATTTGCTCTAATACAATGTAGATTTGTTAATTGGTAAAAATGAAATTGCCATGATGCTGCTGGACCCTGGAGGGATCCACGACATTGCCACAAATTCCCCTCACTCACAAGCATTTCCAAACTATGGTACACACTTCCTACTTCTGGGCTTGAGGGGGAAAGGGTGTGATGTCAGTTTCAGTCTGATCACATTAAAGCGTTCCTGCCTCTGTTTTTTTTTTTTTCCTTTCTTTCCATTATTAGAAAGACTCCTTATCCAGCTCTCAGGAAGTGAGGTAACAAATAGAAATTAAGATACTATTTGAGTAGATAAGAACATTTTATGAAAAATCAGAAAATGTATTCATGTCCACAGCATAGTTACATAGTAATTAAGGTTGACAAAAGACTTTCAGTCCATCAAGTTCAACCTTTTTAAGATCTCCTCTGATCTGCAATATGCGGATTAAATATTAATTAGTTAATTATCAATTATTTTATTTTTATTATTTTTAATAATCCAGAGGAAGGCAAACTGAGACAATTGGCTAAGTCTCACTTTTTTTTTCTAAGGAAGAATAAAAAAACAAAAAAAAAAAAACAAACCCTTGTGACCACAGATACTGGCAATCAGAGTTCTCCCTGGATCAATACTGTCCCTCTAATTATCCATGATAACCCTGAATTCCCTTTTTAATTAGAAATCTAGTCCCCTTTTTAAACTTATCTATCGAATCCGCTGTCACCACCTCCTTTGGTAGATAATTCCACAGATTAACCACCCTTACTGTGAAGAAGCCTTGTCTTTCTTTAAGGTGGAATCTTTTTACTGCTAACCTCAAGGGGTGTCCTCTTGTCAGTTGAAAACCTCTTAGCACAGAAAGATTCCTTGACAAATAGAAGAATAAATGCACTTGTTTATAATGTACGCAGTTAGTAGCCCCTAAAACACTTTGTTACCTGTATTTTTGCAACAAAGGACTAATTATCTTACCAATTTTTAAGGAAACCGTCCATGCTAAAGCGACTTACATGTCCCACCTGGGTTGGAATTTTTCTTTTTTTAATCGCCCATACAATTCGTTTGTAGAGTGCGGTTACTCTATAAAGGGTGGACTTCAACATTTTGCATGTTACATTAAGTTATTATAGATAAAATCATATTTATGAAGAAGTTGGTTTAATATAAATGTTATAATATGCAGCTTACATGTTATGGGGTAAATAGATCCAGACATAACACAACAAAATTGATGCTCTTATTGAAAAGAAAAGCTCTCCCCTAGTGGTGCCAACATTCATTGCTCTAAATGAAACTGGTTATCAAACTGTTTGTTACAAACAACCCAGAAATCTGCTCTCTGTACATTAGCAACAGTGTGGAGATCAGTACAAGTTCACATTTTCACGTACACAATGAGGTTGGTTTTTAAATGTAGGACAGTGACTGCTCATTTTCAAGTCTATGACTTCAGTCATTTGAACAAAAGTTTGAAAAGGACTGCTGAAATATTTTAAACAAAGTACCAACTACTTTTGGGGGAAAGCTGCACTTCCAGGAGGGAATTTCTAACTTTGGTATCAAAAGCAGTTTTAGGAATTATTTTCATGTAAGTAGGTCTGTCCTTAAGATTTTAAGTGTTCACTTGGAGCAAATTGGCTACAGGATCTATCTTTAACTAATATCCCAAAACCATAAAACTAAAAGAGGATGTTTTAAGGTACATTTTAAACAGTCAGTGAAACACAACTGTTATTCCACAATCCTTTTTAATTGGCAATACATTTCTGCTATTTAAAATGACTTGTGTTGTTCCAAAATCCTGAGACACTTGAGTTTAAATGTGAGGCATGTCTTATGCTGTAGGAGTCCATTGCCAGGCAGGCGCGTGACCTTTGTTACTACAGCTCTTACATACGGTGTACAACTTTTTTTTCTACAGAATACTTATTTTGTAACACTGCTTTGAACCACAGAAGCAGGAAAGTGTAATCTCCTTTTTTAAATATACATCTTTTGACTTCATATTCCTTTTCACATAGTGGTCCAATTACAGCTTCCTGCCTTATATAGTAACATTTAACTGAAATATGAAGTGTCATGATAGCATGGTTAAGGCTAACCGCCTGTGGATTCATTTAAGGCCTTGATTGTATTTTTCAGCATGTTGTCAGGCATTACAGCACATTGAGTCCCTTCATAGAAATTATCCTAGAGCTGCATCGCTGTTTCTCAAACCCTTCTTGAGGACAGGACTTTGAGTTGTGTTGTAATTTCTTCTAAATAGGTCAATAAGATGCTCTGATGAGGCTACCTTGTCTTTAAGTAGAGACAGAGTAGCTTCAGGTTAGTGTATGGATAAGACTTTATTACATGAGATATATTACCCAGAGGTTAATGGCCTGTTATGTGCAAAACATATCTATCTGTACAATGTATGAGCAATTAGATTTACAACCAGACATCTTTGGGCCTGGGAAAGAGGGGAAAAAAAGATCCAGAGCAGGTCCGTGGTACTGTTCTTGAAGGCAAAGAGAGTGCAAATGTGTCCGAGCTTCCAAAACCGCTACTCTGCATCCTGAGGCTGTGGCAGGTCCCCTCCTGTCCTGGAACACAAACTTATTTTCCCTGCAGCAGCTTCCACATTACAAGATAATCTGATTCTTGAAGCTGCGGCTCAGCTCTTTGTGGGGGAGGACAATGGAGTTTAATATCACAACCTCTGCTGGAATCGACACATTACATCCTAGAAGAAAGAAACACAATCCTATCAGCAGAGAGATCTTTAGTAAGTTATTCCTTGAAATGTCCCAACTCTCTTATTTTATCCTGGCTGAAGTCCAAGAGAAGGTGAGATTAATATTTTGCTTGAAATTTACAGGGGCATCAAGAAACCAACATGGCTCTGGTACCCAAAATTCAGAGCTACACTACAAAACCTGAATTTCTGTTCCCCCTTGTTTGCCTATTTGTTTTGCATTCTTCCTCTGTATCCTGCATCTCACCCCTTTCACTCCCTCATGTACTGTCCCCCTCTCCAACCTGATATCTGCAATAACAAACTTTAAAATATTAAATAGAAATCTGTTCCACTGGGCATCCAACATATCATTTATAACTAAACGGGGTATTAAGAATATAATTAGATTTTTCTACATTATCTGATAGTTCTATATTACAATACTCTAAACAAAAAATAACTTCACTTCACATTTCTTTGAGTTTGGAAAGTTGCAATTTTGTCAGTGTTTAGGGAATCGGCAGCAGCTTAAAACATAGGATGCAGAAGACTTATTTTTTTTTTTCTTTTCTCAGTGACATTGACAAATGTCAGTGCTGCATTTACAAGAGCAATTTATAAAGGGCCAATGCAGTTTAGGATATTTTACAGGTGTGTGAACTATATCAAACATTCAGAGAATAAGCAACACATTTTAATGTTAGCCGTCTTTTTGCTGGTGTTTAAAGGCTGACCTGACAGTAAACCTTTCTGTTCAAGGTAGGTAAATCGCAGGTGATGCTTGTGCATATGAATTTCCAGCGCTAAATTATAATGTGTATATATCTATACATAATTTATTTTCAGTTCCTAAAAATAATGTAATATAAATTATCAACTCCTGCTTTAAAACTAAAAGGAGGGAAATCTAATCCATAAATGTCCCCCTCATTTGTATACAAACTTAGCTCTCAGAACTACAAAGTAGCTATACTCAATATAAATGAATACAGATCATATCTGGACAGTTACTGCCACTACAATTAGATTCCAAATTCTTTTAAGAAGAAATAGTAAATGTCAATCCATAATTCATTGTTTAAATATTCTACAGTCTTAATGCAACAGTTAAACTAAGTAAATACATTTTGGACATTATCAAATCAAAATAGCATAATATAAATATACACCTTACCCAAAATTGTGATGGAAGGTGTGAGTTTCCCTTCCCGGAACAATGTCTCACTGTCCATCTTGGCATACGGATCATTAGGATTAGGGTCACTGGGGGTGCCCTCCACTCGAGCCCAGCGACCAATGCTGCTATCCCAACCCACGATAGTATTCAAGACACAGCTGTGATCCTATGGAGCAAGGACAGATGGATATTATCACTGCACATTTTGAGTCATGCATTTACCAGAACAGACATTTGACTTTCCTTTTTTCCCCCAAAAAAAAATAAGTCCTACAAAGAGTAACATTTTAATAAAGACATATTTTGTATACAGTGGAAAGACCGTTTTGCATGGATGTTATGACCTCACCTTAAAAATGCTGGTTTGGAAAAAACTGTCTGCTCTTTAAATGCATGCTATACAAATATGAGATGCATGTTTTTTTAGGATTATAAACTAGGTATTTGTGTACTTAAAGAACAAGTATTCTGCCCATTTACCTGCAACACTGCTCCATGCAAGATAATGGACTCTCTGATTCGTACTCCAGCTCCGACTGTGACCCCCATACCGATTGAGACATTGGGGCCCAGCTAAAGGAACAGAAAGAAGGATTTCAAAATGCTAAATAATTTAAAAGGTTCTTTATAACTCCTCATGGACAAAGAGGGATGAGGAGAGTCCAACACGTTTAACCCCTACAATTAGTCACAGTTGGATTACTGATTGATCTCGACTGAACAACATTAGAACTGCAGATAAATCAGAGTTGGACCTATGGACTACAGCACGCCAGGTACATCTGACAGTCACTACCCATCAAGCTAATGCTCTTTGTTTCAAGGACCTCATCTATCCATCTTCTCCTCTGCCGTCCCCTTCTTCATGTGCCCTCAATCTTTCCCAGCATCGGAGTCTACTCATGATATTGTCAAAATCTTTGCGCGTCAGACTCATGATCATACCTTCTTGTGAACAGTTCGGCTTCATTTCCTGTCATACTGACTGGATCTGCAGTTCACAGGACTCTAAGCGGATTTCTCCAACACCACAATTCAAAGCCATTAATTCTCTGGCACTCAGCCTTCTTTATGGTCCGGCTCTCACATCCGTAATGTTACTATTGGGATTACCGGAGCTCTAACTATGCAGACCTTTGTTTACGGTAATATGTTTACTTTTTACTAGCTTGTCCACGTTAGGATACACTGGTCTTATGGCCTAATCAGTCTCACTATATGCCGTAAGATAATTTCCTAATAGTCTTGATACTATTGCGATTCATAACTTCAAATATTTTATAGGCCTGAGATCACTTTATCCATACATTAAACATTTTAGGCAAGTCTTTAACTAGCAAAATTAACTAGTCCTTAATTAGTATTTTACATTAGACAAGTACATTTCAGTATAATAACTGTATAACCTATATAGTTGTCGTACTGCGAGTCGTTGTCGTCCCGTTGCGGGCCGCGCAGAGCGAGGCCTGCAATAAGCATTCATTGCAGGCGCTCATTGCGAGGCCCGTATGACTCGTAATAGTGCCTTTTCAGGGTCCCTCTGTCCAGTCATTTGCCCCATTACGCTCCACCGATGGAGGATGGAAAGAGATTGAAGACGCCCAAAGCCAGTAGCACTCTTTACCTAAGCCCGTAACACAGCCGAAGCCCGTAATTCGCAAGACTGCCAACAAAATGAACAATAATGTACAAAATGAATTAAAAATCTCACACACAACTCAGGGGGACAGACCGGGAGCCTGTGAGTAAGGTTGCAAGCTAATTTGAGCCTTAAGATTGAGGGTTCCATTGTATTAACTGCAGCATGCCAGGCACATCTGTAAGTCACTGCCCCTCTGAGATCCATCAAGCTATCTATCCATCCCCGTCTCTGCCATCCCCTTCTTTGTGTTCCTTCAATCTTTCCTAGCATCAGAGTCTTCTCTAAGGAATCCTAGACCTTCAGCCGCATGATCAAACCTTCCAGTGAACCATTTGGCTTAATTTCCTGAAGTACTAATTTATTGGATCTTCTTGCAGTCCAAGGGTCTTTAAGCAGTTTTCTCCAACACCACAATTGAAAGGTATCAGTTCTACTGTGCTCAGTCTTCTTTATGGTCCAGCTCTCATATGTTACTTCTGGGAATACCATAGTTCTAACTATGAAGACCTTTGCTGACAGTGATATATATTTACTTCTTATTAGCTGGTCCAGACTTGTCATACCTTTCCTCCCCAAACCCTTACATCTTTGCTCTCACCTCTAAATACTCCCCCACACGCCCTCTTCGTTCTGCCAACTACCTTCTTTCTACCACTCGTCACCTCCTCTCACTCCCGCCTCTAGGACTTTTCTTAACCTGCCCCAATTCTCTACAACTCCTTGCCTTAAATCCCTCAAAACTTCAATAAAAACACACCTCTTTAAAGAAGCGTATCACCTTCCTAACACGCTCCGCACTGCTCTCTCCCTTCTGTACCACATACAAACGTCAACCTTTAGATTGTAAGTCTGCGAGTCCCAAGCGCTATGGACACCGGATTCCAAGCTCAAAGATAGGGCCCTCTATTATTTGCAATGTGTTAATCTTGAATATGTCTTTGCCTGTAACTTAACTTATGTATAGCGCTACGGAATATGTTGTCGCGTTGTAAACAAACAATAATAATCATCATTACGGCAGTGAAACATGGAGGTTACATGTCAAACAATTAGGTTCGGGGGTCCGATATGCGATGGGAGTCGCAAACCCTCAGAATATTAAATTATAAAAATGAATACCAAAACTGTTCTAGTCCATATGGGTGGCCTGATATGTATTATCTCATTGATTCCCAAGATCGATATAACCCCGAAATGAAACATACAAATAAATGATTTCTGATTGCCGATTTGCAAGCTTGAGACTTTCTCCTACATTTGCGATCTACGTGTGAAATAACAGAACAGAGTCGGAGGGGCTCATCAGACAACAAACTAACCTTAATAGGTTAGTTCTATGGACATGATAACCCACTCTGAGAGCAGCCTCTTTTAGCCACTTGTGCCCTGCCACAATCTACTGCTTCTCAGTCGGGCTTGATAAGGCTGTTATTGCTTAACCTACCCAGCAGATCTACCAGATTCTTTTGATCTCTTCACTAAGACAGCTGATGTCTCTTAAATTAGATATAGTCTTTAAGAATATGAATGCAGGCTCAGCATTATAAGAAATCAGAAACTGTTTTTATTTCTGTGGACAAGGGCTCATCTATAAGGCATCATAACAGCAACTTCATTCATACAGTCATTGCGGTTATCTTCTTACCTCCCTTTTTAGATAGGAGCATATCTGTCTTCAATATATGTCTTCTTCCCTTGGCTTAGGAACATACATATATATATATATATATATATATATATATATATATATATATATATATAAGACAATCAACCCAGCATTATCTCAACTGCCCTCAGAGACACCAATACATCTCTCTCTCTGTCAGAAAAAACTCAACTGCCAACTGCTCTCTCCCCTCGCTGACAGTTACCACCGACCACACAACATTCTAAACCATTTAACTCCTTACACACTGGACACAATTAACCATATAGTCATCAACATAACATTTTACATATTAATTAACATGACATAAACATATATAGGATAATCAAATTAACATAAAAGCATATTAAACAACTAAACTTTTACTGACCCCAAAGGGGGTTCAGGGGAATCATGACATGCCCTTCTCAGGGAGAAATATCCTGTAGTATATCAGTCTGGTCTCACTCAAAACAGGATAAACAGCAAACCTCAGTGAGGTGCAGCTGTACTCTCTAAGGCACAGTGAGCAAGGGGTCCATGTCTGGAGTCCCCTACGAGTAATTTGCATAAACAAAACAACAGAGTCAGATGTACTCATCAGAGAATCTGAAGAATCTATGAAGGGCGCAAGTGAGCTAAAAGAGGTTGCTCTCAGAGTGGGTTATTGTGTCATAGAACTAACCTATTAAGGTTAGTTTGTTCTCTGATGAGCAGCTCTAAATTTGTTT
This sequence comes from Discoglossus pictus, assembly GCA_027410445.1. Taxonomy (NCBI): domain Eukaryota; kingdom Metazoa; phylum Chordata; class Amphibia; order Anura; family Alytidae; genus Discoglossus; species Discoglossus pictus. Next base: position 83,544,553 of record CM050173.1, on the reverse strand, counting down.
TTTGTTTATGTAAATTACCCTTAGGGATTAGTCTCCCTAAGGGTCATGGGGGACTCCAGACATTGACCCCTTGCACACTGTGCCTTAGGGAGTTCAGCTACACCTCACCGACGAGGCTCAATGAAGGCCTGAAACGTACGTCTGGGGTTTGCGGTTTCTCCTGTTCAGGGTAGGATTGCCTGGTATTTTGGGGCTGGGTCACTCTAGTGACTGTGACCAAACTGATATACTACATGATATTTCTCCCTCTGAAGGGCACAAGTGAGCTAAAAGAGGTTGCTCTCAGAGTGGGTCATCATGTCCATAGAATTAACCTATTAAGGTTAGTTTGTTCTCCTATTGAGCACCTCTAACTGTTTTTTTGTTAGAAATAACAGTTCCCTATTGTTTCATTATAATGCATACACATCCAAATCCTAGCATTTTACATAAAATGGTTTTGCAGAATACACAACAAATCCAAGCATCTAAATATATTTTTATTTTATATCATAATTTCCTCCACAGGACACCACAAACATTTCCACATAGTGGGTCATTTTGTTGAACAACATATTTCTCAGCCACAGATAGATTCGCTTTTTGTATCTGTACTCACCACTGCAGATGCATCTACCTTGGCTGTTGGATGTATGTAAACATTTCCTGGAAAACAAGAGAGACACAGGTTGGTTACCTTATTATGCGTTTAGCCGTTATGTCATGTCTGACTCTCCGTGACTCTATGGACAGCAGCACGAGTAGGTTGCCAGGTGTTTATCCAGTGTCTGACCTCTCTACTATAGCCTGCCCATCTTCAGTGACTCTACATGGCATAGCTCACAACTTCATTGAGGTACACAAGACCCTTAACCACGATACAATAGAGATCCAGAAGGGGTACATTATTATACATCATCACAAATAGACACAGCCTTGGTTTAGATCAGTGGTTCTCAAACCTCTCCTCAAGACCTAACAGCCTGTGATTTAGGTGAACTGGAATATTGGTTCCCAATTTAGGATGTCCTAAAAAATACTGTGGTCTTGAACATTATAGATAGTCTTGGTGGATAGCATGCTGATTTTTCTGCACCTTACCCACTAAGCTGCGGGTACATACATTGAATACAGGAAAAACAGTAATTTAAACAGACTGATAATGAGATTGTAAGTTTGTGAGTTTTTAGTCTTGTGCTGGTACTCTGGGCACAAGCTCTATGAACGTTAGATTCTAAGCTCAAAGACCAGGCCCTCCATTCCTTTGCAATATGCCAATATTGTTTTTGCCTTGTACTTAACCCCCTTATATAATATTTTGTCACATTACAAATACAGGATAATAATAAACGATAAAAGGAGCATATATTCTAAAGGCGATGGCTGGACAAGCAAAACAAAATAAGTAAGGACGATACACAAATGGCATTGGTCCAATGAGTTTAATAGATGTCCTGTTGAGTCAGGAGAATGCAGAATTGTCACAGGCTTCTTTGAAAATGTTTTTTTTTTTTAATGAATACTTAAATGTCTTAAAACCAGAGAATAAAAGTGAGCAAGTTAGGATGTTCCTAAATATAGTAACAACATAAGAGAGGTCCTCAGGTGGAAGACTGAGAAGGTATTTTGGAGGAAAGATGTACATTCAATCCTGTAAAGTGGGTGGAATATTTGAACATGACATCATCAATATAAGGAGTGGAGAATTATTGAAGGTCAATATTTTGGATATAATTCCTTATGGTGTGAGGAGTCATTTGACTAATGGACACAGAGACTCAATGTAGGAGAAGTGACAAGTAAGGTAGACTTAAAGGGCCCCTGAACTCACTGTTGATGCTCTTTATGTTGTAACAGAGCACACGATTGTATGTTAAATTATCTCCTTTCCTTGTTTACACTGTTAACAGCTAAAAAAAACAAAAACATTTTAAAATCTCTTGTTTACATAGTCTTTTCTTCCCACTGTTGCATGAGTAATTAGCAGATTGCTGAGTCCATTGCTCGCTGTGTGAGGCTCAGTGGGGTAAGGCAGTGATTGATAACAGCTTCCACTGTGCTGACCAGTTAACCTATAGCTGTCCTGTTTTAGGGGAGTCCAGTATTCCATGAATGCACAAGTGTGGTAAGTGTTACATTTGTTTGTTGGGATCACTGCAAGTAGCAGGAGCACAGATCACTAACCATCGGCACTGGTCTGCATAACGCAAATTCCAGAGAGGCAAGAAAGCAAAAATCTGAATTCTGCCAGTTAGAAAAAAATAAAACCTGTTCCCTTCAAACACCGAATATAAGCAGCCTGACAAACCCTACCATTGACTTAAATGTTTGCAGAACTGCCCCATGTCTGATTGTTTGCAGACATGGGGTAGTCTTTCACACATATAAACATAGATTTTGATTTATCAGTGAAAAATGCATATTTCAAAAATTCAAAAAGTATTTTAACATGTTTTTAGAAGATTTTTACAGTGATGAGGTCCCACCAGAGTAGTTAAACACTGAAACAAGACTATCATCTGAAAAAAATAAAACACTGATATGTTTATAAATCCTCTCTAAAAGTGCCAAATAATATGGTTACCTAATATGGTTGGGAAACCTTCCTTGGTTGAGGACAGTCTCTCAGGGTGGGTTGTGTGATACTGACTCAGGTACAGACGGCTGGCGTATATCGCAGAGCTGCAAACAGGGAATAAAATGTATTTTATCAAAACTTCCACCCAAAAAAAAAAAAAAAACAGGTTCTGCTGTTTTTTCTCATCATAGTATTTTATCAAACTTCAACTTTTGTTAGTCCCAACAATTTGTTTCTTTCCTGTCAATTTCTTCTCACCCGGCAGATTTGATCTGGCTCCAGAAACCATCTGTTTTGTAGACATACAGCCGGCCGCGTCCTGCCAGAGCCGTGAACACGTCCTGCTCTAGTCTGATGACCTCGGCCCGCTGCCAGCTGGAGTTCTCTTCGCTGCAAAAGAAAATATTTTGATACAGCATTTCTGTGAGGTCTGACAGAGAGATGCGACGCGCCAAAAGTACAGAGTCACATGGGGCACAATGGGGGGTGGGATTCATGCAACGAATGAGACCATAACATGCAAGAAAGTAGCTGCAAAGTAAAGCATTTGAGAGAGTACAGAATAGTTAGCAAATATTTAAAATATAACTAAACTTGAATATGAGGGAAATTGTTTTTCAAATGTAAAAACAAAATATTATTTTTATGTGCAATTATACTTTTGTGGAATCTACAATTTTGTTTTCTACTTGCTGCTGTGGGTCTTTGAATGCACATCAAGCTTCTATTGCAATGTGGCATGTATAATAGCCAGTGATTTTCATGACGAACGGAAAGTTAATTAGTATACAAGGAAACACAAAGATAAAATAGCAAAGTCAGCTGAAAGAAGAAAATGGAAGCCCACAGTAAATAATAAGCATATAAACACCGCATTTACTTATTTTTGGTTTGTAAAAACATATTGCCCATTATCAGGTTTAGTTATTCAAAAGATTATATGGAAAAAAATTGACCACCATAACCGTTTAATTTCATTCTTTTCTTGAAAGACACCCAGCACCTACTGTCTTATGATAGCTCTTGTTTTGAGTGGACATATATTTGGAATGCCTTTTCCTGTGAACTGGCATAGTAGCAGGCAGCATGTATTAAGTGGTGGTAGTGGGCAATCTTAAAGACTGTAATGGAGATACCCAGCACTGCATATAGTAGGTACTAAACAAATAACTAACTGTTTTGTAAAGTTTCATTATTCTAATTTTTTTTGAAAGTTTACTACAAATGTTCACTTTAAATTTACACAGAACTACACATTTCTCCTGTAAAATTAGACTGATCATAGAGTATACTTTTTAGTCTCTATATTAATAAAAATAAAAACAATTTGTTTAATTCAATTACATCAAATAGAGAGAGGCAGAGCTAAAGCTCATTAAGAAAACCTTAAACCCTAACACACACATATATAGTTGTCGTAAATGCAAGTTTGTTGGTAACGCAATGTTAAAATTGCGGGGCTCGAGCAGTTGACTGCGAGCCCCGCAAATCGAGGCAAGCCATTACGGGCCGTAACCGCAAGGCCCGCGGGACTTCGGCTACAATGAGCTCCGAATGCGCTCATTGCAGGCCTTGAGATAAGCACCACTGGTGCTCATCGCCAGCGGTGCCGCAGGACTTTGCTGCAATAAGCGCCGAAGGCGTTCATTGCAGATCTTGCGATGAACCCCAAAGGAGCTCATCTACCAGTGGCGCCGCAGGACTTAGCTGCAAGGAGTGCCCAGGGCGCTCATTGCAGGGGTTATGTCCCGAGACAAAGGCGCTCATCTTGAGACACACTGGAAAGACCTGCAAAAACACACAAATATGCCTCAAATTCCTTCACACCCACAAACAGAACAGGGGCAGAGCCAGAGAGCCTGTGAGTGAGGTTGCAAGTCAAAAATTGCCTAAGCGACAAAAAAAAAGCCAGTAACTTTAACCCATGGCAGTAACACGTAACCCAAGGCATTAACACTCATCGCGAGGCCAGTAAACTACACGGGGGGACAGGCTCACAATGAGCGCAGAAGGTGCTCAGAGGGGCCATAGCACTGCAAACAGCATTGCCAGGCTTCACATATTATTACCGTCATTTTTGACAGGCAAGTCGCTATATATATATATATATATATATATATATATATATATATATATATATATATATATATATATATATATATATAGTAAACTCCTCGTTATCTGGCACCTATGGGGATTGCCTATTGCTGGATAAGTGTAGTTGCCGGTTGCTTGAGAGTCGCTATTTTAAAAGCCCTAACTAACCCTAAAAACCCTTAAACTATCTATAAACAGGAACTGCTAAATAATCATTTTAAAGCTAAAAAAAAGTTGATTTAAAAAAAAAAAATATATATATATATATATATATATATATATATATATATATATATACATACATACATATACACATACACACACACGCGCAAGTATATTTAATATTATAACATACATTTAAAAAGTACAGATTACGACACATAACTAATAAATAACGTTTAAGTAAAGGATGAAGTAAAAGTTTATAGTAGATAATACTCTGAAAAGTGTTTGTGGATGAGAGAAAATACAGAATGAGGGTGTGAGGCACAAACACTTTTGATGGGATATGATGGCAAAAAATTAATAAAATTACTCACGGAGATTAAAAAGCTCACTCACAAATACAGAGAGGAAAACACTCTTGGCATCTCCTCCTCCATGTTAGTTGAAGTCTTTCAAAGGATGACCAGGTTAGATCTTCAGCAAGTATTAAAGAGGAGTATATTTGCAGCCACTCCCCAGAGTTCAGGTGTTTGTGAGAATAAGCTGCCCCAAAAGTATTTTGTGAATGTCTAAGACGCTTTCAAAGGTTTCTTAAACTTGAGGAAGAAACATTTGGAGCTTAGAAGGCTCAAAGGTGCAAACAAACTTACTACTAACAACTTGCGCATAGAAAAGTGTTTTAAAAAAGCAAATGTTATACAACTCGAAAAACTGTTCTTTTGTAAAGGGACATTGTAGTTCTATTTGTTCTGTCATAAAAAAAACAAAAAATGTTGTATGACAGATGAGTAGTCTATAGTGTATAAAAAGTACATTAAAGTGATATGACAGAGAGTGACAGGAAGCTATGGGAGTCTAATGTACATCCACAAGCTTGTGCTTATTATTATCACCGAATGTGAAATTAATTTAGCAAACGCAGATAAGTGATTTACTTTGGCAAAAAAATGTATCTTTCCTTCCATATGTGTTTCAATTCACTAGTCAGACTAAAGTAGTTCAAATATTTTGCTCTCCATCTATTTATGTGTTGGTTTTGGGTTAATATAATTTACTTTTCATGAAAAAAAACACTCTTTTAAAAGCATGACTACAGTGTCCATTTGAACAGATATTTGAGTTAAAATGCAATTTCACCCCTAATAACTTATTTGTGACCATATATTCCAAATCCAGACATTGTGTTATGTTACATGCCTACAGCCCGGTGTCTGCACACTCACACCTGTGCCGTTGTGCCCATGCTGGAATTTTGTGCCACACAGCACTCACCTGATGCAGGAACATCTGGCCCCAACATGCAGGAGCAGGAAGAGGAACAAGGGACATAGATGCAGAGGAAAGAAAGAGAAAGTATGAATGTACAAAAAACAAGTGAGATGGAGGCGAGGGGGGAGGCAGGTGGTAGATGGGAGGGGAACAGACTCACAGCTGCACCTCCTGCTGGTTACGTTGGAAAACCTCAGCAATGTGCTGGAAGATGGACGCTGTGAAGAGGTAGATACCGCAGTTAATGATGTCACTGACAAACGTGCTGGGCTTCTCCACATAGTGTAAAACCTGAGGGGAAGGAATTCAAAATAGGTGAGATTATATATATATATATATATATATATATATATATATATATATATATATATATATATACAGAGACCATATATATTTAATATTTAAACATATTATTGAAGTACAGGTTACGACAAATAACTTTGAAAATGTCTCCTTAAAGTATGTACAGCCTGCTTTCTGGGGCCAGATTAATAAATTGATGGTAACCTTTAGATGCACTAGTATTTGTGGATTTTTATAAACATCCAAATTTGTTTAGAAAATACAGAATGATAAAAGGCACATTCTATACCTAAATGTAAGTTAAAGTGATTCTGTAATCCTCTAAAATAGTGTTTCTCCACAGACTGCTCCTGAGAACTTACCTGGTGGTTCTCAGAGACAACAAGGGATGATGAGAGCCTAAAAACCCTGCCATTAGATATAGTTGTAGTTAGATTATTAAAAATGTACTCTATTTAAATATATTTAAAACTAGATACACATTTAATGGGACACATGAAGCATCGACCTGTTGGAATTCCAGAACTTTATTTAAGTCGGTACCTATGGACATTGAAAGGTAACCAGCGGGTGCCCAGATCAAAAAGGTTGAGATCTATGTGGATAGGTATTTTAGATTAATGACTAAGTGCCTGATTCAATTGCAAGACCGCATCTCGCGGGATTATGGCTGTATATCTGCGGGCGTGCTGTGGTCTCCTGTTCGTCTCTGTTCCGTGCTTTTCCATTGAAGGAGCCTGCAAGTTACGGGTCGAAAGCGGACTCCATAAACCACTCGTCCGTAGCAGTTCAGGGCGGGAATAAGATCAATTAAGCAAGACCGTAACCACCCATTTCGAAATAGCAAATAGACAATGAGACGGTCATCATTACAGCAGTAAAACATGGAGGTTACATGTAAATCAATTAGATCCAATATGTGATGGGACTCGCAAACCCTCAAAATACCAAATTATAAATATTAATGCCAATACTGTTCTGGTCCATATGGGTGGCCTAATATGTATTAACTCATTGATTCACGAGATCGATGTAACCCCGAAATGAAATTTCGATTTGCGAGTTTGAGACTGTTGTGCAATAAATTCTAATGTCTTTTATCACTTTCCCTGCTATCTACAGTGCAGTATTGATTTTTTATTTGCATTTACAGTGCTGCGGACTGGGGTTAATCCCCACTTGTGGCTCCTCTTTAGCACTCATAGGATTTTCTCCTACATTTGCAGTTTACGGGTGTGAAACCATTTGAGACCTGGGAAATTGGAGCAACTGAGTAGCGATTTTAGCCATCGGTAACTCTAGTGAACGGGAAAGATCAAAAGCTTTGGGAGGCTGTAAGTTCCGTGTTTAACCATCACAAAGTTTTCAAGCCCGTAACCTGTAAACTGTCCGGAGCACGTAAAAAGACACCAATTGAATAGCAAATTAATTTACGGCCGGTCTTCTCCAGTAACTTACGATTGCTCAATTTAATAGGGCTCTAAGTGTTTAAAAACAAACAAACTAAGATGTAATGGTAAAGCCAAGTATACACTTAAGGAACATAGAAATGGTCCAAGCTATAGCATAGATGAAAAGTGCACACATAAATAAATAAAATTTAAATTAGTCAAAAATATTGAATGGAAGTGTTAGTTAACTGTGATTGAAATTTAGTATTTTTAAGTATAAATTAATTTGCTAAATCCTCCTTCTTGCTAATAACTTTGAGCCCTATTCTATTAGAAGCCCGCAAGTGACTCAGACCTGTCATTTTTGCTGCAGGTGTTTTTACATCAGTAATACATGGAAGTTGGTGCAATTGGAGGCTACAAATTAATGAGAGCCAATAAGTATTGTTTGTCGATCAGGCTCGCAATCTATAAAATGCATTAGATCATCTGTTCTAGTCCATGTGGGTTTCATGATATGTATTAATCCCTTAAGTCCCAGGATCGATATTACTTCAAACAGTTAAAATAGCCTTTTTTAATTGCATATTTGTGGGTTTGAGACTTTTGTGTAATTAATTCTAATGTCTTTCCATGACTTCCCGTGCTTTAAAATACAGTATTGTGTGATTGTGGGCGGGGAAACTCATAATCGGATTGTTAGTAGCTAAATAAATATGTGTCAATCTTAAGAGCAGTGTGTATACATTTATGAACTGGCCAAAAGAATAGGGCCCCTTATCGGCTGTGAAAAATTAGCTCTTACAGTTGGGTGATTATCAGGAAGATCATGCCCAGTTAAATCAATGTAGTCTGCATCATAATAAGGGTTCATTATTTTTATTTGTACCAACTGGTTATGCTACTTCTGCTTTATATCCCCCAATTTGAGAGCTAATCCCCTAAAGTTAGTAGCAGAGAGGGAGGGTCTTTTCAGTTCATTTATACTTACAATAGCAAATGTAATTATATAATGCCACGTGTAGGGCGTTTCTGGCTTTGCACAAAATGTCAAGATGATCCAATTATCCAACTTATACTTAGAATCTGCCTGTGATTAGACAACATTTGAAAATAAAGTACTAATTGGAACGATTTTACCTTATTTTAAAATCGACATCACTACCTAAGGTTGCAAAATAACTTCAAACCAATAGTGTGTAACCACTTGTTTTACTTGATAAACCTACAATAAATAGGCTTAAAACCTTAGCTTGTTTGGTTGAGAATGCGATAACATACAAATGTGGAGTATGGAGGGAGAGGAGGGTGAATATTATTAGTGCAAACACATATCCCCCGCCCTATCCTCTAGTGCTCTTTTAGATCTAGAGAGTTGAAGAATCCCTTTAACTAGTTGGTGTTACCTCCTGCGTTTCCGTGTTTGCTACGATGCAGCCATAATTCAGTGACTGTGTCCTATTGGCCTGTAAGGAGAAAGATAATAAATCAGAAAATTTGCATTGCGAGACAGCGGATGTTTCAAATGTGGTATCATTTAAAATACAGGTAATAACAAATACTTTATCAATTGAATGTTATTTTAAAAAATGCATTTTACAATAGGAAACTAACATTGGAGTTTGGAATTTTAGTGTCAGTCAGCCTTAGCGATCATTACCAATAATTACTGATTAGACCCTGAAGCAGTGTGTCCATTGTCTTGAGTGTAAATAACCTACAGAAAATGAGAGACTAGGCATGCTCAAATTGAATAGGTGACTACGTTTTCCTTTCTGTCCAAACTAGAGTTTTCCATACTCTATATTTCTATGTAAAAGAGGTTCCCATAGATTATATGTTAAACTACCTTGGTCATAGCAGTACGTTATTGATTTTGTTGTTTATGTGACTATTAAATCCATTACAGGTGTTTTACAGTTATCCTTTTCAGTGACCCAAATTAGGTAGACACATCTAGGGTCTCCATCACTTCTTTTCATGTTCTTACTGAAGAACCTTTTTTCCCCCCCTTAATTTTGTGTTTTGCATAATCTTACACTTTGCTTGTAAAATTAAAACAAAATTAGAAGCTGCAAAACGTTTATGTGACTGGTTAGAATTGACCTGTAATATTACAGTAACACCATAGGATATTTCTTATTTTACAGTGGTTAACACATGGAGTAATTTATGGAGTTTATTATTATGCATAACAATCATTTCTGTAAACTGATTAAAACCCAGTGTAAAGTTTGCTGTTATCTACTGTACCATGAATACATTTGAAATCTACTTTGCTTAAAAAATGCAACTTTCTAAGTGAAGTTTTAATCATAGAAATGTATTTTATTTTTGTTCTTATCAAAGCTGTTAGTTCACCCAAGTATATTATCTACTACAGCATCAGCTTGCATCATTGTTGGCACAATATAAAAAAATCCAGGCTTAAGCTGAATGGATGGTTTATCAACAGCTTTAAGGCTGCCCCATCTCTGGTTTACATCTTTTTCACTAAATATCACTTGGGCTAAATTATAAAGGACCCATTGAAAATTTGAACCTCCATAACTTTTATGGCACTATGACAGCAGATATGCACTCAGATTATCTAGAAGGAAATAAGATATCAATGTCAGGATGACTGAAATTTGAATGTATTGAAAAATGTTTATCTTACTTTAGAGCATAATGTTGTGAATTATATGGTCCATTATAGGGTAGATAAAAAAGGTTATAAACTCAAATGTATTTCTATAGATTTTTTTAAAATAATTTTACACAATTTAAATATTTGTCTTTCTTGCTTGGACAAAGTAAGGATAAGTACAGTAAATTGCATTCAAGGATGTGTTATAAATAAAATTATTTTGAAAACTATTTAAAGGGCCACTGAAAAACAGCAATAATTCTCCATGTTTTTCTGCCACTAAATCAGAGAGGTAGCAATCAATTTCCACCCCAGTGGCTTTACTGTCGATTTTCTAAACTACTTACAGTGGTTCCCAGCATAATGTAACTGTGTGTGTCTCCCTGCTGCTGCTGGAAGTCCAACATCTGGAGTAAAGGGAACTCTGAGCACACATCTGCATTCATCACAAAAAAAGACTGTGTACCTCCAGACAGAATCTGATCTCGGAAATGATAAATTCCACCGCCAGTACCTAAAGCTGAATATTCCTGTAGGTACCTAGTAGAAAGAAAAAGAACAAGATGGTTTAATAATAATACACTGTCAGTAATATATGTGACATTATGTCACGTGTCATTTGCTAGACCTAATGGAATAGTAGACTCATCCTCCAAAAACAAATATACGTACCTTATTGCAACTTTAAACTCTTGTTGTGCTGCAAGCAAGAAGCGGCTCAGAGCCTCATTAGGTTGATAAAATCCTATCAGCAAAATTTCCTTTAGATTTGGCACCTATGATGCAAAAGTAGCATATCATAATACAGTTTGATTTTGTTTCATTGTCTGTGTACTGCTACCATTGATTAGAACCAGTAAAAAGAGATATATAAAAATAAATGCTGGTTTTAGGAGAATCTGCAAATTATGAAAATACTACAAATAATTTGTTTGCGTATTGCCCCATGTATTTACCTTGCTGCATGCTTCAATGTGGTGCTGTAACATGGGTACTCCTGCCACTGGAAACAAGGGCTTGGGGACTTCAAAAGATAGTGGGCGAAACCGGGTACCTAAAAAATGAGAAGCCAAGTTGCCACGGTTATGACTGACATAATGCAATATGAAGCCTTTCACCATTCATTACATCACTAACTTGTATCCCAAGATATATGTACAATAATGGATACAAAAATAATTGTTGGTCTACAAACCAACTTTTAGATCTTACAATCAAGACTTATGTATAGCAAAATATTGGACTGAGTGTCATATTCCTCCATCCCTGTATGTTCTGAAATCAAGGGGGCCGCAGGTCTATTCAGATTGGTGGGCCCCTCCACTTTCCCCCCTAGCTGTGAACCTTTTTTTTTTTTTTTTTTTTTTTTTTTTTTTAACTACCACACCCATACAAATGTAACTTAAATGTGTGTGTATTTACATATATATTCAGTACGTCAGAAATGATCAGGTACTCTTACAGACCGAAATCCCTTGGGTATAAATATTTCTGCAAATGCCACCACAATATTCTGTATCATTGCACTGTAAAACTAAGGCAGCCTGCTGCATCCAAAATGTACGTTCTAAGCCTGGGCCTTATTGAACTAGGCAGGAACAAATGCCTGCAAAATATCTATATTTTACAGACACACACACACACCGCAACATGCCAGGAACGTCTATATATATATATATATATATATATATATATATATATATATACACATACATACATACACATACGTGTGTGTAAGGATTTTTTTCAGGCATGTGTTCCTGCCTAGTTCAATAAGGCCCATGCCTAGACGGTACATTTTGGGTGCAGGAGGCTGCCTTAGTTTTACAGTGCAATGATACAGAATACTGTGTTTGCATTTGCAGAAATATTTATACCCAAGGGATTTCAGTCTGTAAGAGTACCTGATAATTAATGAGATACTGAATGCAGTGTAATAACTGTTTTTCTCAGAATTCTGAGCTGGAAGCAGGTTTTTAAACTATATATATATATATATATATATATATATATATATAATTTCTCAGATTATCCTGGATCCAGGCAACACAGTGTGAATAAGTTACTCACCCTTCTGGGGACCACCAATTAGGATGACGGCTTTCAACATTTTTGTTGTATCTAAAGAAAAGGAAAGAAAAATATTAACTAAACAAACTGGGCTACACTTACTAAGTTGGCACTTTCTCATTAGCAAGATGAACTTTTTCAATTCCTATGCTATTTTACAAAAACTATTTACTAAGGGCCTCATTCAATTGCTATTTGGTCAATTGAATAGGGCTCTATATAAGCACACAGCATATTTTTTTTACAGAAGTTTTTAGTTAGTGAAATTCTATCCAAAAGCAAGGTCTTCACTAACTAAAAACTTCTGTAAAAAATATGCTATGTTCTTATATAGAGCCTTATTCATCTGGCCAAATCGCAATTGAATGAGGCCCTAAGTGTGTAGAGACCTATCCAACCAAAACACAAACTCCTTCGAATAATATAGCAAACTTAACAAATATAATGGGCTAAGGGGTGCTTTCAATGTATGTTGTTATATGCTGGGGGAAAAGACAAAAAAAAAAAAAAACATAAGGAAGACTTCAGATAGAAAACTGTATTTTCAGACAAAGAATATATCAGAGATTTGTAATATATTCTACACTACAGTATCATTTTGATTGTTATTATCGTGCTTTTTCTGAGTGACAGCACAGTCATCAGAGCAAGAAAGCTCAGGGTTTCTGCTTCAGTGATTTCGATTTTAATTCCTCACAATACAATTGTTTGTTATGCAGGGAATCTTGGTTTGTTGTGTATAGGATCAGTATAATAAAGGCATTCTACAGTAGTATCACTGAATATCGAGAATAATTTAAAAGGACAACTGAAAGAATGTTTTTTCTTAGTAGTGAGATCTGATTGCTTCAATTCCTATGCTGTTCCATGATGCCATTTCTATAATGTAGACATCTGCAAATCTTTATTATTAAAAAGCCAAACTTTATCAAAACCGTAAAAGGACTCTGTCATCCCAAAATCAAAATTGTTTTTAAGTTATTTTTAAGGAGAATGAAAATCTGGCTATACATTAAATAAGTATTTTTTTCAAAAATGTAACCATTCCCAATAAATTCAATGTTTGTGCTGCATTTTAATGCAAATGAGTAATCCAGATACTACTTAGCTGTGCTAATTAGAACCACAGTCTACTTTTGTGTCTCTATGGTGGCAAAAACAATAATGGCTAATGTTATCATTCAGTTAGATTACTTTATGAGGATGGGAGAGGAGATGTGAGCTCCAAATCAGCACACTGAGCCGCACTACAAAAACAATGCTGTATATCTCTGGGATGATTTACTGCCAGTACAATTTATAAACAGATTGATAATATCTATAATTTGAAATTAATTTCCTGTTGGGGTGACATTTTTATTTTAAAGCAAACAAAAAAAGGTAGTTTAGAAAACCCTCAGCAAAATAAAAATAGCACAATTACACTTATTCAAAACTGTATGGATCTGACCTATGTTGCCTTCTATTAATCAATGAGGCAAACTGCTACTGATGTGAATTCACAGCTAATAATGATTTAATTCATGACTTCACAGCTAAAATAAAGAGTCTCTTTGGAATCACATAGGAATGCACTTACTTATTCTGCAGCTCTCACAATGTATAAAACATGAACAAGCGCATACATAATATGGTATTCTCTATTATTACATTATCTGACACTAAAGTCTTTATTCGCCAAGCTTCTATACATTTCATTAATACCAGCTCGCTCCGCACACACCCACCTCTGTCTTACCTCTTACCTCCTCTTTACTTCCGTGTTGTCTCTAGTTGCCCCGTCATCGCGCGCGAAGCATGCTGGGAATAGTAGATTCAGAATCCCTGATTGGTTTGTCAAGCAGGTAACGTGTCACCCTGTCAATGAGCGTCACGGTATCCATAGTAACAGAGCTGGAGAGGCTGGGTGAGGGAGGGAGTGGGGACATCTATAGGCTGGGAGGTGTCAAGTCACCAACATTATCTATCTATCTGTCTGTCTATATATATATATATATATATATATATATATATATATATATATATATATATATATATATATATATATATATATATATATATATTTATTTTTTATTATTACTATAATATGTGCACTGTGTGCTCATTTGCATGTGCCTACCCAGTACCCCCAGAGTGAAGTGCAATCACTGTATTTCTTGGAAACCTGAGCAGGTAATACGTTTTTTAACTTGTTTTTAGACATTCAGGTAGGAACACAAATGGGTCCTATCCTGTTGTATATGCGCCGCTGTTCAAGCACCGCCGCATGCACAAGCTCACATAGTTCAGTCTGACTTGTGCACTATCCAATCCTAAGCTTTGCTCAAAGTTGTGTGAAACAGCGAGCATATGCTTCAAACCAGCCAAGTATAAAATGGTAATTAGGCTTAAAGGAGTGTACTTTTTTTAGTTAATATATATATATATATATATATATATATATATATATATAATGTTCACACCAGTGGGGAAGGGGTAATCTCGGGGACAGCCCCAGGTGGCACAAGCTCTAGCTGTGCCACTGCTGTCACCACTTCCAGTTCAGGGTCACAGGGTCATCCATTGCAGAACACTTACATCTTGAGGGGTGCCTCCAAATGTTAGAGTGCGGCAAGCTCGCTGGGAGTCCAGCCGTTTAAGATAACCCTGAATAAGGAGGCATAAGGCAGCAACGAATGGGGAGAAATGGAGACTATCAAAGATAAAGTGGTTGGTTATCATATTGATCCCATAGAGATTAGCAAGTTATAGTGCAGTGTCTGGTAACCAGGGGACACATGTGGCCCTCAGGCCGGAGGATATATAGAAAGAGTCTGTTATTTGGAATAGAAAACTACGCCCCTCTTCAACAATACACAGTCCATTATATCGCTCTAAAACAAGCAAACTGTACCTAGTCCCGGCTGCAAATAAGAATTAGATTTGATATCTGAATAAATAATGATTCATATGTTTTCCCCCATACAGAATATGTGATTCCAAGGAAAACGTCTCCAGCCAGTGGAGATTGTTGGTAGACTTTGTGTCTGAAAATGTAGCCTCTTTCATCCATTGACTTTCTAATAAATTAAAATTATACATCTAGTGCATTTTCGTAGGGTACTACAGTAGTCCTTTAAGAGACACAATGTGTCAGCTGAACAAGGTAATATGTTTGAATTTAGACGTTTTTTTTTCACGCGTAAGAACAAGAGATTGCGATTTGAAGTTGGAAAGAGGAAAAATTTGAGGTAATGTGTGAAAATACTATTTTAAAGATAAGGTAGTTAATACTCGGAACAGCCTTCCAAGAGATATGGTGGGGTCAAACACAGCAAAAGAATTCAAGCATGCCTAGGGTATGTATAAGGTTATCGTAAAAGATTAAAGGTCCATTGTGGTCATTTATTTTCTTTATGGGGTTTGTGAATAAATAAACTTGTTAATAGGTCAAATGTTTTTTTAGAAAGCAAATAAAAAGAGGATCTTTCCTGTTATTTACCCACCGCGGTGAGACAATTGCTGGCTACTGCATGGCACTCTGCAAGCCAATATTTGTAATAATGTGTTACCTCCCACTTCTATAACCCTAATCCCTAACTCTAAACCCTAACCTTTAACCTCTAACACTAACACTAACCCTAAACCCTAACTCTAAACTCTAACACTAAACTTAAACTGTAAATCCAATCCTTAACCATAAACCGTAACACTTAATCCCAAACCCTAACTCCAACCCTAACCATAACCCTAACCACTATCCCCTAACATAGTTTGCATAGCAGCCATACAGATTATATTACATATATTTTTTATTATTATATTTTTACTAGCGACTTGCCCGTCAAAAATGACGGCAATACATTTTTAAGGCTGGCTATGCTGTTTGCCACACAGTCCGAGGCTGTGCCCCCTCTGAGCACCTTCGGCGCTCACTGCGAGCCTCTCCCCTCATCTATTTTGGTGCTTTGCAATGATCACCATCTGTGCTCATCGGGAGCCTCTCCCCCTGTGTAGTTTACACGCCTCACAATAAGCGTCTTCAGAGCTCATCGCGAGCCCTGCAATGAGTGCTTATTGCAGACGTCATACTACCGGCCACGACGCGCTGAGCGCCTTCAGGGCTCATTGCAAAGTCCCACGTGCCTGGCATTGTTCTGACTTCGGCTATGGGCATGTTCAACCTCCTTCCATCCTCCATCGTTAAAGTGTAATGGGGCAAATTACATCTCTGAAACGACAGAAGACACTTAGAGGGACCCTAAAAAGGCACTTTGAGAGCCTTTAGAGCTCATTGCAGCCTAAAGTCCTACATGCCTTGTGATGAGTGCTTGTGGCGCTCATTGCAGCCTAAGTCCTACGTGTCTCGCGATGAGCGCCTGTGGCGCTCATTGCAGTCTAAGTCCTACGGGCTATGGGTGTCTTCAATCTCTTTCCATCCCCCATCGCTGGAACGTAATAGGGCAAATTACATCTCTGATGGGACAGATGTCCCTTAGAGGGACCCTGAAAAGGCACTATTGAGAGCCTTTGGTGCTCATTGCAGCCTAAGTCCTACATGCCTCGCGATGAGCACCTGCTGCGCTTATTGCAGCCTAAGTCCTATATGCCTCGCGATGAGCACCTGTGGTGCTCATTGCAGCCTAAGTCCTACGGGCCTCGCAATGAGCATGCCTCACCAGAAATGACCAGAAATTGGCGCTCATTGCAGATCCGCAACTGCAATATTTAACATTACATAACCAACACCGCAAAATAACCTACGGCCTTGATCCACAACTATATATATGTGATACCAGGATAAAGTGGAACAATTAGAAATTCCTGTCATTTCGAGGCCCATTCTAGGACCCAATAGTTATATTTTTAAGTATTTTACCCACTTTTTATCTTTTTTAGTATACAGTGCCATGCAAAAGTATTCACCCCCTTGGCATTTTTTATGTTTTGTTGCCTCACATCCTGGAATTAACATGGATTGTTTGAGGATTTGCATCATTTAATTTACAGAAAATGCCCACAACTTTGAAGATGTTTTTTTTTTTTTAATTGTGAAGCAAACAACAAATAGGACAAAATAGCAGAAAAAGTCAACGTGCATAACTATTCACCCCCCAAAGTCAAAACTTTGTAGAGCCACCTTTCGAGGCAATCACAGCTCCAAGTCACTTTGGATAAGTCTCTATGAGCTTGCCACATCTTTCCACTGGGATTTTTGCACATCCCTGCTTGCAAAACTGCTCATTGTCCTGCTTTAAGGTGAACCTCCGTCCTAGCCTCAAATCACGCACAGAGTGGTACAGGTTTTGCTCAAGAATATCCCTGTATTTAGCACCATCCATCTTTCCCTCAACTCTGACCAGTTTCCCAGTCCTGGCTGCTGAAAAACATCCCCACAGCATGATGCTGCCACCACCATGTTTCACTGTGGGGATGGTGTTCTTTGGGTGATGTGATGTGTTGGGTTTGCGCCAGACATAGTATTTTCTTTGATGGACGAAAAGTTACATTTTAGACTCATCAGACCAGAGAACCTTCCTCCATACATTTTGGGAGTCTCCCACATGCCTTTCCGCAAACTCAAAACATGCCATTTTGTTTTTTGCTGAAAGTAATGGCTTTCTTCTGGCCACTCTGCCATAAAGCCAAACTTTGTGGAGGGTAACGGCTTATTATCGTCCTATGTACAGATACTCCAGTCTCTGCTGGGGAACTCTGCAGCTTCTCCAGGGTTACCTTAGGTCTCTGTGCTGCCT
Organism: Discoglossus pictus; assembly: GCA_027410445.1. Taxonomy (NCBI): domain Eukaryota; kingdom Metazoa; phylum Chordata; class Amphibia; order Anura; family Alytidae; genus Discoglossus; species Discoglossus pictus. Next base: position 83,526,337 of record CM050173.1, on the reverse strand, counting down.
CTCTGATTAATGCCCTCCTTGCTCGGTCCATGAGTTTTGGTGGGCGGCCGTCTCTTGGCAGGTTTGCTGTTGTGCCATGTTCTTTCCATTTGGTTTTGATAGATTTGATGGTGCTCCAAAGATTAGGATATTTTTTTATAACCTAACCCTGACTTGTACTTCACAACAACATTGTCCCTTACTTGTTTGGAGAGCAAGTCTTCATGGCAGTGTTTGGTTAGTGGTGCCTCTTGCTTAGGTGTTGCAGCCTCTGGGGCCTTTCAAAAAAGGTGTGTATATATAATGACAGATCATGTGACACTTAGATTACACACAGGTGGAATCATTTCACTAATTATGTGACTACTGAAGGTAATTGTTTGCACCAGAGCTTTTTATGGGCTTCATAACAAAGCGGGTGAATACATAGGCACATGACAATTTTCTGTTTTCCATTTCTAAAAAATAGTTTTATGTATATATTTTTCTCATTTCACTTCACCAACTTAGACTATTGTGTTCTGATCCATCACATAAAATTCAGATTAAACATTGAAAACATTGAACTTAAGGCTGTAATGTAACAAAATAGGTAAAAGGTCTGGGCGGTGAATACTTTTGCAAGGCACTGTACATATTGCACCCTTACTGGGGTTGATAAGATATATTTTCCTTATGTTTGTTTGTTTGCTTTTTTTACCACTAAAATTAAGTGTATTTTATAAATAGTTTCTTGTTTTCCCCCTACCAGCAGTGACGTGTAGCGGCCAGTAAGTGATGCGACAGTTGCTTGCCGAGACTTTGTTCAATTTGTTCTTAGGATGAGTGATAGATTTATGTGTAGGGTTCAGAGTAGAGGCGTTGCTACTGCCAGTTCAAGGCTCCGGGGCCCTGCCGGGGCCCTGCCTTGAAGGGGCCTAGTGCTATCCCAGTGCAGTCCCCCAAGCCCAACCTGCCATGGCATTCCGTGGTCCTCCTGTGGACCTCCCACAGCCCTCTCAGCCCCCTTTCACGGCCCTTCTGGGGGTCCCCCATCGTTCCTCTGGCCTGGCATGGGCCTTCCTCACCTCGGGAAGTGGAGCGCAGATAAGGAAGTATTTATATAGGTGTGTGTATGTGTGTATATATATACATATACGTATATATATTTAGTATTTATTAATCTACTAGCGACTTGCCCGACGGGGCAATAAAATTGTAAGGCAGGTAATGCTGTTTACCACAGACATACATTTTTTGGTGGTCTGAAATCCTTCAGCGCTTATTGCAAGCTTTGCGTTGAACGCCTTTGGCACTCATCGCATGGCTCTCAATGAGTGCCTTCGGCGCTCATTGCGAGGCTGTTGTTTTTTGTATTTTTTTTTCTGATAGGCGCTTTTGGTGTTATTGTTTGGCCGGCGCTGATCTGCTTTTTGTGCTTATTGCAAGGCTTTGTGTGCTATGAGCAGCGTTGGCGCTCGTTGTGAGGTGCGGTGAATGGCTTTTGTGTTTATTGCGATAGTGTTTTTGTTTTTTTGTGTATGTGTATTTTTGTATTCTAATTAAATAATTAATAAATTAATATACGTTACCTATTTGGAAGTAATATATGCAGGAAGCATTGTTCTGAAGAGCTGACAATCTGTTTTGATGTTCCTGCAGCATACAATGTCATTTTGCACTGTTGTGGAGCTGAGGTATAAGTGTCAGCAATGTGTGCAGTGTGTAGTGTAAATAGGCTGCGTGTGCGAGGGAAAGCCGTTAGGGTAGCTGTGTACTTCCGCATTGTGTAAGTTAGTGTTGTAAAATGTCGGCGAATGTGTATGTGGTACGCGGGTGTGGATGATTTAGCGTCCTTGCTAAAAGTGTATCTTGTACCTCATACGTCTTTTTGGTGTTTGCGGCTTTAGGGTTCTGTACCCTCGTTTTCGTTTTTTTTCGGCGGCCATTTCTTCTCTCTCTTAGGGGATTTTTTTTGTGTCTAAACTCGGGAATTTGGACTTAAATTGAAGTGTAACTTCACTTGCAGAGGTCCTGGGTGCCCCCCCTGCTTTTCGTAAGCTTTTTATGTCTTTTTTGTGTGTATTTATTGTGTTTTTAATGTTTTCAGGTGAGCACGGTTCTGCCGTTAAGGTCGTATTTTTGCGAGTTTGTAATGTTTTTTTTTTGTAGGTCCCGCGGTTTGTATTATTTTGTCCGTATTTAGTCCGTATTTAGTGATTGCGTGTTAGATCTATTTTGTTAAAGTGCCGCGTGTGTGAATGTTTGTAACCGCGTGTGAGGCACCGTAGAGCATCCACCTCCGCATTTGTGGCCTGCAATGATCCTTCAGCTAATTGCAGCCGACGTTCGAGCCTCCACCTTCCGCAAATGCGGCCTTTTGCGAGGATCCGCATTTGCGGACCAAATTTGGACGCAGAGAGAGAGAGATTAATAATGAGTATTGCAATATAATTTGATACCTTTTGTATTGGACAAACATCTTATTTATAATGACAAGCTTTCGAGATACTCAACCTCTCTTTATCAAGTTTCAAGCAATACTAACATAAGTTGGGACCCTCAGTTTGAATAAAAACAGCAGATGCAGATAGAGTGGAAACAGCATCTGACACCATCAGATAAATACATATATATATACATAACATAGTAAAGGAAACATATATACACATACTATATACATCAATATATACATGAAAAACAGAGCACTGTAGTCCACAGTGATATCTTTCCTGTTAGACAAACACCTCACTAAGAGTGCTAAGCCTGTTATGGTATAATAAGAAAAAAATCACATGAAATTCTGCTAATGTGCTAGAAAACCCAAGTCTACATTAAGCCCTGTATTTTTAGTGTTGAACAATGTAATCATCTTTATTTCAAATGCTTTTCTGTCTTGGATGTTTTCACATTTTCCCCTGAGTATTTTGACTTTTAGGTTTTGTATGGAGTGCTTATTCTGGCTAAAATGGTGTCCTTCTGGGCTACAATAACTGTCTTCATTATGCTTTCTTATTGAATGTCTGTGTAAATTCATCCTTTAATGCATTGTTTTGTAAAGTAAAGTACATTGTATTATATAAACCACGTTGGATGATGTACATGAATATGATCATTTGATGTTATAGGTCTTGTTGTTATGTGTGGCTGTGTCATTTAACGGTAAACGCTGTAAATAGGTTCCAGGCAATAGGGGTGCTAAGCAAAACAGCTCTAAATGTGGCAGTTTAAAATGGGGAAGAAAGGAATAGGGGAACTCATGAAAAAACACACAATTTCAATTGAAATGTAAACTTTTTTGCTTTTATATGAACTTCAAACAAACAGCAAACATAACACTAACACAAACAGAACTTTAGCAGAAATATAAACTTTACATTATTGATGTTGAAGTTTCTGGCTCATCCTGGATTCTGTTTTCTTTGGAGGAGCGTAAAAAGGGGTCCGGCAGGAAAAAACATTGTTATAGCGAGTCAGTGCAATAGAGAATCAGAGCGTTAAAAGGGACCTGGCAGGCAAAAACAGTATTTTTTTTTCTCTACATTACAGTTCTAATTTTGCAATGTTTTGGGTTTTCTATGTGTACACATTTGTCTACAGTATAAAACACTTCTATATAAGGTTGTACCCATGGCATCTCATAGATTTCAACTAATACTCCATTTGATGGAGAGAGAGGTCTGAAAGGTTTTAAGAACAATTAGTTTTGATAAGAATAAACAATCATTCACAGGCTGCCCCAACAGCAAAAGCTTGTTGGCAAGAGAAGTCACTAACAAAGCTAGTCTCCGGCCGGTGGAGATCATTGTGTTGTGGTAAACATTATGTCTGAAAATTTAGCAGCTTCTGGTCGATAAAGCCACTTCTGATTGGTTTTTTTTTTGTTTTTTTTATTCTTTTTTAACATACAAAATTACATTAAAAAATACATACATCCTTCATACAGTCTAAACACAAAACATAATAAGAACAGTGTAACAGAAGAATGCTATTTACACACCCAAATTCTATAGCTATTGAGAGAGGTTAAGACACTGACCCTCATTTTTTAAAATATAAAAGATCTCATTCAACCATTTATTCTTATCCTTAAGAGTATCTTTAGAAGATCTCTGGGCAAAATCTCTTTCCAACAATCTATTCCTTTTGCAGGTTAGTCAAAATTAGCCTCCATGTCGGGATTTTGCCCTCCTTCCAATTAAGTGAGACCAACCTCTTAACCACCCCTAGTAAATTAATAATTATAGGTTTGCTAGTAGGGTCGAACCCCTGAGGAAAAGTATTAAGTAAAACCAATTCAGGAGACAGGTCCACATTAAGATTACAGATATTCGACAAATTGCAGATCCAAAGAGTGAATCTTTGGGCATTTCCACCACATATGCGCCTGAGTTCCCACACTGCCATACGACCTCCAGCATTCTGCCGAATACCATACAGGATCTAGGTCGTGGGACAATGTGGGAGTCCAATACCACCTCTGCAGAATCTTAAAATATATTTCCTGCAAGGGTACACAGCTTTTATTTCTATATATTACCGACAAGGCACTCTTCCATTCATCCATCTCTAAGCAGAAACCCAAATCAGATTCCCATTTCCCCATTGCTGCCGATTTACAATAGGAAGTCATTAGCTCCAGAACATTCCTACATTTCGAAATATTAAAAACATAATCACCCTTGATTAATTTGCACTCAATGGTCGTTAGTTCTCTTCTAGGAGCTTGATTCCCAAAAATCCTATTCACATATGTTATTAAAGAGATATAATGAAGCCATAGATGTCCATTGTCCCAGTTATATTATTAAATGTTTTCAACTTATCAGGCAAAAAGAGTATTATAGCAGGGTTTAGCAATAAAAGGGACCTGGCAGCAAAAACAGCTCTATAGAAAATCAGCTTTAAATGGGAGTAGCTTTAAACGGGGTATGCCCGTGTATGTATGTATGTATATATATATATATATATATATATATATATATATGTATATTTCATATGTACATTTACCACTGTGAACGCAGAGCTCAGACGCGGTCACTGTATTCACAGTGAAGTGGTGCAGGGATTTCAGGAAAGATCCGAAAATTCTTTATGAGTATATTTTTAAGATCTTAATAAAATATTGTTTTGCTGTACTACTCTGTGTTCAGCTCTATACACTCTCTCTTCCTTCTTTTTTTTTCTCCATAATAGGTCTGCAGTGACCCATATAGTGCCGGAGGCAGATAAGATGTTAAACTTCCCACTGAAGAGGAACCATTGGACAAACAGGTCTGACCTGATCTGTGTAATTGTCAGGATTTCCTGACTGTCTGTGTGAAATACGACCTCCAGCTGCAGAGGTTTACCCTTCGCAATAAACACCTGTCTCGCCCTCTTCACTGGGAGTCTCAAGGCACAAACACCTCCTCATATGGCCATGTGTGTTATATATAGATAATGACTCAGGGTGTGGGGGAGCGCAATGCCATTGATGGACAGCAGGGGGCAGCATTATAAAGGAAAGCAGTGAGAGACACAATTACTATTATTACTCTTTATTTAGAAAGCATCTATCTATCTATCTAGTAGCGACTTGCCCGTCAAAAAATGACGGTCAATAAATTTTGAAGCCATGGGAATGCTGTTTGAGACATAATTAAAAACCGTTTTATACTGTGAGGACCTTCGGCGCTCATTGCGAGCCTCTCATGTCGTGTACTTTTGGTCCTCTATGTATATATAGTTAAGTAATAATTAATGATGTATTCAATTAATTAAGTAATAATTAATTATTTCTGCAATAAATAAATATACTTTAATTATTTATAATTGATATATGCAGCGAGCAATAAGCTGAAGAGCTAACAATCTGTTTGTATTTTGCGTCTGCATATAATATACATTGTGAGTGTTGGTGCCCTGCTTATAAAGTGTAATGAATGTTCCAAGTGTGCATTATAAATAGGCTGCGTGTGAGGTAAAGCTGTTGGTTTATTGTGTAAAGCGGCATTGTATGTAATGTTATTAATGTGGTACGCGTCTCGTGAGCATTTTCAGGCTTTTGTAATAGTGTATTTTGTAGGTCGTAGTGTGATGTGTAAAGTGCTACATGTTTTGCAGTGTTTTGCGCGGTCCAGGGTCGTGTAGCCTCGTTTTCATTTTTTTTGGCGCCCATTTTTTTCCTCGCTTTTCGTGTGGCAAAAATCGTCTAAATCAAGTTAAATTTGCGTTCCAGCTCACTCACAGACATACTGGCTGTTGCCCCATTCTGTCTGTGATGTTTTTGTAATTTTTTTTGGTGTAGTTAGTGTGTTTTTCAGGTTTTTGGTTCGGCCGCTAATCTCGCTATGCAAGGCTCGCCGGCAATAATCGCCTTTGGCGCTCATCGCCTAAGTGCTCCGAGTTTAATGGCTCGCCTCGCTACGCACCACGCAAACAGCGTGACGACGTCTCATAGTTAGACAATTATAATATGTGATATATAAAATTAATGCAGTTATAATGTATCTGGGCTTGTTTCACCATTTATCTCACTTATTTTAGAAAACAATAAATATATAATTACTACTTATGTAACAATAAACAATGATCTATTGAATATAATGTATCCATATCAATGAATATAATGTATCATATATAATGTGTCAATAGCAATGAATATAATGTATCATATATAATGTGTCAATAGCAATGAATATAATGTATCATATACAATGTATCCATATCAATGAATATAATGTATCATATACAATGTGTCAATAGCAATGAATATAATGTATCATATATAATGTGTCAATAGCAATGAATATAATGTATCATATATAATGTATTCATATCAATGCTCATTAGATCACTTTGGTAATATTGAACGTTTACCCATTAGATCTCAATCTTGAGGTTGGTTTATTAATCCCCTATTCTGTATCTCCACAAGTCTGTAATATATAGGAAAGTATTGTTGTTCGGTCGTCTGGGTCTGTGCATGTGTTTGTTTGTCGTGTCCAACTCTCTGTGACCTCATGGACCATAACATGTATGCTGATCCACTTGGTTTTCATGGCAGAGATACAGGAGTGAGTTGCCAGTTCCTTCTCCAGTGGGCCACAATATACAGCGTCTGGCATTCCTAGATGTTCTCCCATCCAAGTACTGCATGGCTGTGACCTCTTGGTTCCTTGACTGGAATCAAACACAGGTTGCAGCAGCGAAAGCACTGAATCCTAACCACTGGACCACCAGGGTGTGCATGCCTAGTTTCTTTTTGTGTAGATGACTGTGCCAAAAACACTTTTAACTTACTTTTCAGTAATTAAATGCAATGAACTCTCATTAACAAAGTTAATAAAAACATTTTGTGGGTGGGTCAGAAAGGGCCAATAGCTCAGAATGCCAATTGTCAATGTTTTACTTTACTGTAGGAAAATGCAATTGTTTAAACAGCATCCAATTGATAAAGTACTCATTATTGCCTATACTGCCCTGCAGTAACATCAGTGATCTATAGGATGTGGTGCTGCAGACACAGCTAATCAGGCTCTTACCCCCATTAGACTGCTACTGGTACCATAAATGATCCCTCACGTAGACTGCCCACCTGTCTGTCTCTTCTGACGGTCGAGTCATCTGCCCATATGGTCATGGCAGGGGCAGAGGCCGGACAATAATCACAGTAACTAAAGACAGATGATTAGTGGTGACAGATTGTGGTGGGCTCCATGGGGACTTTATCCAACTCTGGTTACAACATGGTAACTAACTATAAACTACCCGGGCTCTTAAGTCACTTGCCCTAGTGCTAACCACCTGGCATCTCTTGGCTACAAAGCAGGAAATCCTCAAGTTACAGCCAAGACTGACACATGAACCTGCTCACAGGAGTCTTGCGGTTGCAAAAATATTGTAAGTTTGCTCTGCGTCTCCAGATGAAGCTGCAGAGACTTCAATAAACAACAGGAGAGGACAAGAAAACATGTCAGATGAAAATGATCATATCAGTTATACCAAGGAAGTAAATGTTATTTTAAAGAGCATTAAAAACTGGCTATACCTTGTACTATCCGTTTTTCTTTACAGTAAGTAATTTCTGAAATATTTACAATTGATTATGCTGCTCCTGTATGCTAAAGTACGGCTCAGTTTCTAATGTGCAGTGCTTGATGAGGGTGGGAGAAGGGTCTAACTTCCAAATAACACTGGGGGTCTTTGTTTTGGCCACTACAGAGACAGACAAACAGACTTTAATCCTATTAAGCATGTAGCTTCCCAGGATTGATTCACTTTAGACAAAAATGGACAACACGACATATAGACAGTTTTTCTTGATTTTGTGCTGACAGAAGTCCTTTAAAGAGATATAGTAGAGGTTCCAAATATGGTATAATGTAAAACTATAGGTAATAATAAGTACTTACAGTAAACTAACATTGAAGTTTGCCTTCCGGCTACACCCATGAGGCATTGTCTTAAGTAGAGTCCCTTGCACAAAAAAGACTAGGCGTGTTCAGTGTGCAAGCAAATGCACTTAAGACAATGGACCAGTAATTAATGGCAATAATCTTGTAAATAAAATATATAGATCTCAATTTGTAAGTGGATGTGAAAGGCTGACTGATGATGGCAAACTTCAATGTTAGTTGGATGCAATTTTTTCAAATATTGTTCAATTGATAAAGTACTAGATATTAGCTGTAAATTATACCATATTTGTAATCCAGCTCTGTCACTTTAATATAGATTTGGGTTTGAAGAATTTCCCCATAGCTAATTACACATGAAATAAAGTATTTTATATTGCAGATTTGCGAGCTTTTGGCTTCATTTGCAGGTTACAGGCTTGAATTTGTTGCAATTTAATAGCACTATTAGAATATAACAGGTACGGGCTTGAAAGAACAAAGGATTTGCAAACTCACAAGTCGAATTGTCACTTCCCGTAGACTGTTATCGCCCCTAACACGCAAGTTGTTGGCAGGTTGCTTTACAAGGCCAATTTATTAGGCCATAAATCTTGCGGGCTAAATTACAGGCTGCTGGTTTTCAATCTTGTGGGAATTGAATGTGGCTACAAGTGGCAAAATTATTACATTTGTAATAAAGGAGGTTGTTATTCAGTCCTTCAGTTGTGTCCAACTCTCAGTGACCATATGGATGCAGCATGTCAGGCATATCTGTCTGTGTTTCTGGTTGTTTATCCATATGGTTTTCATGGCAAAGATACTGGCGTGGGTTGTCATTTCCTTCTCCAGTTAAACATGATTTCTGATCTCTCTGCTATGACCTGCCTATCTTATGTGACCCTACATGTTATAGCTCACAGCTTCACTGAGTTACACAAGGCCCTTCACCCCAACAAGGTAGTGATATAGAAGGGAAATAAAGGCGGTGCCTATCATCAAACTGCCCAAATTGACTTACACAGATAATATTTTCCTATGAAATTCCTGATAATTTTAATATATAGCACAGCGCTGTGTATAGACTTTTTGATTTTGACATTTCTCTTTATGATATTTTTTTATTGTGTATAAGTAATAAACATTACATTTTATAATTTAATATTGAAACCTGGAGTGCACCATTAAGTTACCCTTTTTTTTCAACATATTTTAATGATTTTGTAGCACATTACCAGAACTGCATGTAAGTTTTTGTTTTTCCATTGCTCTGCTGACACATTTCCTGTTTTATTCCTGCCACATTGCTGCATGCTCCCTCGCTGATCTGCCAATCTGCCCACCATGACTTTGTTTACAGTGTTTTTAGGGCGTTTGTAGGGTTGAGGATTAGGGTTTAGTGTCAGGGTTTGGGGTTATGGTTTAGGGGTTACAGGTTAAGGGTTACTAGTTAGGGTGAGATTTTAGGATTAGGTTTTACGATTTAGGTTTATGGGTTAGGGGGTTAGGCATTGGGTTTAGGGTTGGGGGTAGGCTTTGGGTTTAGGGTTAGGGGTTAGACATTGGGTTTATGGTTAGGGGTTAGGGTTAAGCTTTGTGTTTAGGGTTAAGGGTTAGACATTGGGTTTATGGTTAGGGGTTAGGCTTTGGGTTAGGGTTAGTGGCAGATAACACACAGTAAAATATTGACGCGCACAGTAGCGTGCAGTGGCCAGCAGATAGCCATTGCAGTGGTTGGCAGTTAACATGAAATAAATAAAAAGAGTAGAGGTGCTCATCTGAGAACGAAAAATAACTCAGTGGGTTTTTTCTATAGGACTGGTTACCCACTCTGACAGCAACCTCATTTAGCTCACTTGTGCCCTTCACAGGGAGAAATATCCTGTAGTATATCAGTCTGCTCTCACTCAGAAGAGTGACCCAGACCCGAAATACCAGGCAATTCTACCTAACCAGGAGAAACAGCAAAACCCAGACGCGTTTCAGCCTCTGTGGGCCTCGTCAGTGAGGTGCAGCTGTACTCCCACACAGGGAGCATGGAGTCCATGTCTGGTTCCCCCTATCACCCATAAGGTGAGAAAATGTAAACAAAAAGAGTAGAGCTGCTCATCTGAGATAACATGAAATATCCTTCTGTTGTTTTAGTTTGTTCCATTAACGTGTCTAGTTATTTATGTGTATTCACCAAAGACTTTCCATATACCCTCTCTATGCAATTTACAATACCCGGCCCCCATGTCTCTTGTGTCCCTCTGTCCCTGTTATTTATTACTTTTTTTACCTTCTGTACTGATGTTTTGTGTTTTTTTTTAACTAATTTAATTGTCTCTCTAAACACTGGAAAATACTGCCATTTCCTATATAAAATCTAACATTATTTCAGTAATCACTAGAGCAGTTCTCTTTTAGCTACTGATTTATTTTATTTTTAATTAACGCAGATCACCAATAACACCCACGCAGTACAAATCTGCTGACTATAGATATGTTTATATTTCATAACAGTGAGCTCATCATCCATGAGATATCTACCCACCTATATTATGTGAAACAATTAAAGGGACATGGAAGGTTCCTGGATGTTATCAGGTATATAATATCCCGGGGTATCTATTTACTTTTATGCACTTTATTTTATTAAAAAGTGCTTACACGCTCTGTATTTACTGCCTAAGTTATTACAAATAATTCCTAATTTGTTTTTTCCCTCTGCAGCTCATGAAGACAGTATACTGTAGTCCTATATTTACAATACTTTTTTTTTAAACTAAATTTGATAATGGGAAAAATATTTTAGAAAATAAAATACCTCATCTTTATTTCTGCAAATGATCATATTTTACAATTTTATTTTAAGGAACATTTTTTTAAAACCTTATTAATAAGAGTCAATTGATAGCTGAGTCAGTACATGAAAGCAACTGATTGGCTGGCACATCTTATACATATAAACAGGCAGTTAGTGGGTGGAGCTTGAAGCCAAAAGCTTACCAGGCTGTCTGTAAATTCTAAATAATTTTTTAAAGGCTTTACTTTTCTAAAGTGTAATATTTTTATTTATTTGGTAGAAACATAAAGTCACCAGTGAACAAGGGCAGCTCCCAAGCTGAGCATGTATAGGTTAATGTATAATATATGTTTTTTAACTAATCATATTATTCCACAAATTTCCAAGAGATTGTTTTTTTATTATAGGGTATGTAAAAGCTGACAAATACAATATTCAGTATAAGAAAAGAGAGCCACCACATTTTTAGCGATCCGTACAGATCAGACCAGGGGGTCCGTGCGTCCTCATAATCTTTATTTGAATGCTTTTTTTTTATCCACACAAAAAAAAAAAAAGAGGGAAAAAAGACAAACTCAGGAAAGCAACACAAATTCAAATAAATAAAAGAAAAAACTGTTCAGAATGAGTGAATAAATAAATAACCCAAGAGTAGCTCGAGGGACGGATCCTCTGATAAATGTACAAACTCAGGGAGGGGAACCCTCAAATTATTTATAGCCCCAATAGTGTTTAGCCCTTTTACCCCTGGATCTGCAGAACCTCTTCCAGAGGGCACATTTTATTTAACCTCTTTGTTCCTGACATATAGCAGCTCATAGTGTCCTACTTCATCATCACCCATTCTATATTAATACCTTATTGTTATAACCTGCTGGAATATCATCTATCAATATCTGTGGCTGTCTCCTACATGCCCCAACATACAAATTCATTCTTGTGTCCAAATTCAAATGTATTCAACCTTTACCCTCTACACTGCACTGTAACCTCTCTTACTATGTATGCCCTTATTCCAGGAATGGGCATCAGTTATTTATTTTGGATTTTCCAAATGCGACTCCACTAATGTTTAAATCAGTGTCCTACAGCTTTACTTATGATAGTATGAGAAGGGAGAAAAGTAAAGCAGGAGAGAAGTTGAGAAAGAGGCAAATTAAAAATAAAACGAAAAAGGTAAGGTGAAAAAAATATATATATATATGTGTGTGTGTTAGTTTCTGCTGAAGAAAGCTATGGCAAGTCTGGAAAAGCTATTAAACAGTAAAGATATTACACTATCAACAAAGGTTCGCATAGTTAGACCTATGGTATTCACAGTAGCTGGACCATAAAGAAGTCTGAGCGTCATAGAATTGAAGCCTTGGAGAAAGAAGACTGCAAGAAGACCCAATCAATCAATACTACAAGAAATTAAGCCAAACTGTTCACTGGAAGATTTGATCATGAGGCTGAAGCTCAAATATTTGGGCTTATCATGAGACAGCAGGATTCAGCAGAGAATACGCTGATGATGGGAAAGATTGAAAGCGCATTAAGATGGGGACAGCAGAAGTGGAGATGGATAGATGAGTTCATAGAAGCAATGAGCATGAACTTGAGAAAGCTCAGAGGGGCAGTGGATGACAGATGTAACTGGCATGCTATGGACCATAGGGTCATGGAGAGTCAGACATGACTGAATAACTAAACAACAACAATATATATATATATATATATATATATATATATATATATATATACTCACACACATTCTTAATTGACATACATACATATGGTAGAAATAAAATCATAATTTGAAAAGACATAGAATATGTGAAACACTTGGCGTGGAACAACTGCTAATTCCTTGATGGATACTGAATTAAAATACATGACTAGTTTAATGGCGGGGTTTACATACATAACAAGAATTGTGTAAAGAAACTGGGAAATCAACAGCTATGTGTAACATTGACAAAGATATTAGGAGAGAATGAATAAGGAAGAGGGAGGGTGCCATCCAGTGTTAGTGTAGAGTTTCCTTAGTTTACCAAACCAAAATTAAAACAAGAGGTTAGGATGAGACACATATAATACATAAGGAAAGTGCAGAAGAGTATGTGAGCAAACAGTAAACCTTTAGTCTATGTATATTGTGATCTTTTCATGACTCTAATTTACTAGTGTACTCTTAAAGAGAAATACTGGAAGAATTTAGGTGGAACTATAAAGAAGATATACACTGCAGAAATTCAAGAAATTTGCCCTGATTCTCCAACCTCTCTCTCTTGCTTTATTTTACTTCTTCTAATACGTCTCCCAATGGATTTCATAGCTGTCCAATTTATAAATGCAATCAATAAACAATGGATACAATTATGAGGACTCTTGAAAAATTAGGCTTAATGGATATGGCTAAAGACACTTCCCAAGTAACTAAATTTAAAGCAGTGTTGGTGCTCTGAGAGAAGTATTTACTTACTAGATGTCCAGGATGCATTATTTCTGGTACTCATTCAGAACCGATAATCTGGTGCTCATGTTTTTTTCCTTGCAAACAACTAGGAAAATTAATTAATCTAAAAATAAAACACCTTATTGAAACACTGCTCACCTAGATTCTGTTAAGACCAAATTACCATGATTGCTCCAGTAGCTATGCTAATGAGCTCCAGGGAATAGTATTGTGTAAACCATGAAAGATGTAAGTTAACTCAAACGCCCTACAGCACGTTCCAGCAGCAGAACACTTTGCACCAAAGATCATGTTGAGCTGAGGTCCAGGGTGAACCATCCTAACCAGTTGCCAACCTTCCTTGGATGTGGGTGGGGGTTTGTCACATGCACCATGCACTCCATTTCCCACTGGCGCCTCACCCACAGTCAAATCATACTATTCCACGGCTATTATTGAGGTATATGGACTAGATATTCTCTTTCTTAAAGTTGCCTTAGATTCCCTTGTCTCATAGTTGGGTGAGGGTCCCTCTCTATTTACATACAAGTGTGTTAACTTGTGTGTCCACGTTCTGGCCAGTCCGACTTCCCTGGGACCCTTGAGGGTCCTACATGATCCAGTGGAATGCTCCTACGGCTCCTTGGCCACTTTCGATAGTGTGAACAACCCCCTTCCGAGGTCACTGGGTGACGGGTGCTGGGGGCTGGCTGCCATGATAGGAACGCAGGAGGACTTTGTGCTTGGTAACCACCTCCGATCGTCGCCTCTGTTGTTCCACCAAGTACTCTTTGAGGCGGTTGGTGGTGAAAGTAAGTGTTTGACGTCTCAGCTTCATCAAGTAGGCATCCTGAAGCCAAGGGTTTGAGAAACATTCCTGAAGTGAGGGGCGACTCCTAAAAAAGTAGTGCATAGTCAGACCTGTTCAACTAATTAGATACCATAAATCAACAAAAGTAGAAATGCAATGTCATTGAAAATGTATAAGCCTCGTCAAAATATAGAAGGCAGAGGACCTCTTCTAAAATCTTATATTGATGAGAAACACATTTAAATGTTTTTAAAACTTTGTAATATTTAACGTATGTTGAGATTAGTAAGATATATTTCACAGAGTGTCTAACACCCATGCATTTGTAACTAATAATTGTTATGAAAATAATAAGGTTGTATTTATATATTACGATAAAAGTGAATTAAAAACTTTAAACATATAAAAACATGCTACAAGTCGTACTTTGTTGACAGTGTATGTAAGGATAGTATAATCAGATCCCTATGACACTGAAGGATTCCTCCTAGCCGAAAGGCCAGAAGCCTCTGACTCCCCAAAGTTGACTAGACTCTGTCTGAAATAGAACAGTCATATAGACGAGCGCTTCACTGCTTTTGAAAAAGCCAAGCTGAGGCGGTGAAACACACGTTTATATGGTAATTCTAAATAAGACAAGGTCTAGTCTGCCCTGGAGCATCAGAAGCTTCTGCTCCTTCCAGCTAGGAGGAACTCTTCAGGGTCACAGGGATCTCAATATACTCCCTGTTGTATTCTATCAACAAAGTGCGTCTTAAAGCTTGTTTTAATTTAGTTTTAACATTTAAAGTATGCTCATTGTAATGAATGTTAGGATTTTTTTCAGTTTAGTGTCCATTTATAGTACATTATACAAAAATCATATAAATTTAATTGCAATAGCAATTGTGACATTGGGCTAGATTCATTTATCTTCACCATGAAGCATTGTGAAGGTTTTCATTTGATTGCAGCAGAAAACGTCATTGTATTCACTATGACTACTTTATTACAGTGGATAATAAAGCCACTGTCCAAGTATTTTTTAAAGGGCGTGGAACAAATGTGTTTCTCTGTTGCATCGTCAGTATGTTTTCTTTTATTCAACTGATGCTCCCAGAGTACAATAAACTGTTTTAGATGAACCAGTGAGCAGTAACTTAACAGTCTGCGTCGTTCTTCTTACCAATGAGACCTACATATTTCATTATGCTCTGTGCATTTCCTGTTAGTTTAAAGGAAATGTAAACAGGTTTTATTTAAAGGGATATGGAAGGTTCCTGGATGTTACTAGCTATATAATGTACCAGTGTATCTATTTACTTTTATGTACTCTATTTTATTAAGAAGGGCTTATAAACTCTGTGTTTACTGCATAGAATCAAACAAATAGTCCCTGTATGGGACTGCCCAGTGTATGCTGACACGGACTATGTAGGGCTGGATGTGCAGTGTAGTGTCCTAACCTATCAGGGACCATGTCTCTGCAGCATGGTTACTGATTGGTTAGTATGAGACACTGCACAATCAATACTACAGAGTCTGTGTCTTTACGAGCTGAAGAGAGGCAGACCCAAGCAAGTAATATTTGTTTTAGGTTTAGGCAGTAAAAACAGAGCTTAAATTGATACACAGAGATATATTAATAACATGTGTGAAAATTTTATTAAAAAATATGTTCCAAGTCACTTTAAGGGTTTTGGAAAGTTCTAGCTACTCACCAAGGATATATGGAGAGAATTTTTCGTAAAAAGAGGGAAGCGCTCTGAGAAGCATTGGAATAAAGTTTAAAAATGTCAAATCGTCCAGAGAGGATTTTGTTCTCTGTTTCTACAGGATCCAATTCATAGAAAGGAGACCGTCCGCTGAGCCTGGACACGGAAATAGGGAAGAATGGGAGAACAAGACAGAGAGTCAATTAGTAATTAAATAAAGAACAGGAACAACAGGAGAGCTGTGAGAAGCATTTCTATTACTTACATTATGTATGTCAATACTCCGATACCCCAAATATCAGCTGCTGCTCCAATGGGATCCCCTTTTAACATCTCAGGAGCTGTAGGGAAAATAACATAGTATTAAAATAAAAAATATTTAGCCTAAGCTAAAATAAAATAAAAAAGAGAGGAGTCATCTTAAGTAGTCAGTGGTTACAAGAGGTGAGATGGAGATAACTCATAGACTGACCAACTAAAGGCACAACGACTTGACATAGTGTGTCATAATTAATAGAGAAATGTTTTACATTGCGCACTAGAATTGGACCTGTTAGCAGAGCCAGTTCAGCTACACAGACCCTTTTTCAGAATCCCTCTAGAATGAGAGTACCAAAATATAGTTTAAGGGAAGAAGGGAAATGGGAGTGAGAGAAAAAGATGGAAGAGAGAGAAGGAGTGCTGGAAAGCAGAAATACAGCAGTGGGAAAAATGGAACGTAAAGGGGAAGAAAGCCCATTGCATTCACACTCTAATCTTGCATCTTTCAACCTGATGTATCACACCCTAATTTAGAGCCCCATTCAATTGCAAGCCCACAACTCTCTTGTAGACGGTCGAATGTCTGCAGGTGTGTTGTGGGATCCTGTTTGTCTCCGATTGTGATGCTATTCAATTGACCAAGCCGACAAGTTACTTTCCCAAAGCTGAAACCATAAACCATGCACTGGTTCGTAGCAGTTCAGGGCGGGAACATGATCAATTAAGCAAGCCCGTAACCTCCCATTTCCAATCAGCCAATAGAAAATGAGACTGTCATTATTACAGCAGTAAATCATGGATGTCATTCAATTAGGTTCTGGGGTACAATATACGATCAGACATCAGACATGCAAAATAAAGAATTATGAAAATTAATGCCAATACTGTTCTAGTCCATATGGGTGGCCAGATATGTATTAACTCATTGATACCCGAGAAAGATTTAGCCCCGAAATGAAACAAAAATAAATGTAATTTCCTGGTGATTTGCCGGCTTGAGAATGTTGTGCAATTAATTCTAATGTCTGTCGTCACTTTCCCCTTTATTTACTGTGCAGTATTGATTTTTTATTTGCATTTACATTGCTACAGATAGGTGTTTAACCCCCTTGCGGGTCCTCTCTAGCACTCGTAGGATTTTCTATTTTTTTTGCCATTTACGGGTGTGAAAACATCTGAGGGCTTGGGGAATTGGAGCAATTGAATAGCGATTTGCGATTTTAGCCATTGTAACTCTTGCAAAAGTGAAGGATCAAAGGCTTCGGGAGGCTGTAAGTTACGGGTTTAACCACCACAATATTATCAAGGCTGTAACTTGTAACCTGTTTGGAGCCCGCAAAAAGATGCTAATTGAATAGCAAATGAACTTGTGACTTCACTTACGGGCTCCAGTAACATGAGAAAGCTCAATTGAATCGGGCTCTTAGATTGTAAGTTTGTGAGTTTTCAATCTTGTGTCGGTGCTCTAGGAACAAGCTCTATGTACTTTTGATTTTAAGGTCAATGTCAGGGCCCCCTCATTCTTTGCAATGTGTTAGTATTATTTTTGCTATGTACGTAACCCCTTTATAGAGCTATGAAATATATAAACACATCACAAGTAAAGGAGCATAATAAAAAAAAAAAAAATAGAAAGGGATTAAGGAAATGAGAGAGAATGGAATGAAGGGGAAAGAAGAAAATGTGATTAGAAAGAGATTGGGGGAAAGTGTTAGAAAAACTGATACCCTTTGCTGCTGCACATAGGTTCCTTGTAGAGGCCTTAATGGCTTCTGGTAAATCCAACCCAGTGGGTAACTTTGAAATGATGTTGTGATGCCTATTCACAATCTGTATCTTTAGCACCAACACCTTATCTACTGTAAATAGTGTCTCCTATAGGATCTACTTGGTGTGTAGTCTCTCACGTTTTGATGTATGCCAAAGACAAGAAATATCCTGTAGTATAGCTGTCTGATGCTACCAAACAGGGCGGGCCATCCTGAAAATTGCATGCTGGTCTCATATGCTCAGAGGTGCCAGGTTATCTAATTTTGTCAGTGAGGTGCAGCTGAAATTCTCAGCCCAGCAAACATTGGTTCCACATCTGGATTAGAACATATGGAATTCCCACTGGATATTCGCTTACACCCAATATATATGTATATATTAATCTTATTCTATCCAAAAAGATAGGGCAACTTTGCAAATACCAGGCAAGGTGTCCACAATACCATGAGGACTGTACTCACACATATATTCCAATGTTCCTACGCGTTTCTCCAGTTGACGCAGGACAAGTGGGTTAAATGACTGGGCGCTCCCAAAGTCAATGATTTTGACAGTATTCATATAGGATACAATGATGTTCTCTGGCTTAATGTCCAGGTGCAGAATCTTCTGTTCATGGAGATACTCCAAGCCCTGCAAGATCTGCAGGAGATAATTCACGACATCGTCCTCAGAATACCGGAACCTGCAATGAACCATAAACATCTCAATCAATGCACCATAAAGAGGCAGGAGGGTCCAGAAACAGTGCTAAATATTAATATTTTTATCTTACTTTTTTATCCCATTAATAAAGTATATCATATATAAGATCAAGTTAATAACTCCACTATATTTTTGTATGTGCTTAGCAAAATGTGTTCCTATTCAGACAGGGTCCACAGAAAAATTATAGAACCTGTTTTCTCTCATTTTTAAAAACTCTGTTTGCTAAATAACCGATTCTATATTGTTCCACAATGGGAAACAACTGGGTATGGTTAGTACAGTAAATGAAACAAACCAAATATATAAATAAATATATAAAAAAAAAGTCAGATTGGTTTGCACAGGTGAAGGATTGAGAGTAAGCATCAAAATACTTCTAAAAACAGGCATAGAGAAAAATCAGGCTTAAGGGGTGACTGCAAAGAGGAGCTAGTTATTTTAATTTTACATTCATCACTCTACAATATTCAGGTTTACATTAATTTACAAAAAATAGAGTTTTAGCCTACAGCTGAGTGCTTGCCTCCACCCTGATAAAGTCATTTATGGGAGGGTGGATAGAGTGACAGGTCTAAAGTGTTTTAAAAATATATTTGATAAGAGAATACACAATCATTGAAAGGTTGCTCAGACAGCAAAAGTCTGTTGTGTTCTAAAATAGAAACCTCTTTAATACAAATCTCCAGGCAATGGAGATAACTGTGTCTGAAAATTTAGCTACTGCCTGCTAGATAAAACCACCTCCCCCATTGACTTTTTAGTGGTGAATACCAGTAGCAGCTAAGTCTGAACTTTCAAAGCAAGTTAACAGCCTTATTAAATTTAAATTCGGCCAATTGAATAGGGCTCTAAATAAGCACAGAGCATATGATTTTTACAGAAGTTTTTAGTTAGTGAACTTGTATCCAAAAGCAAGGTCTTCACTAACTAAAAACTTTTGTAAAAAAAAATATGCTTTGTGCTTATATAGAGCCCTATTCAATTGTCCGAATCGCAATTTAATAAGGCTGTTAATGTTTAAATCATTGAATATTAATTTTATTAATGATAAATGCCTAATTAGAACATTTAAACCTTTAACCCTTTCACCCTGCTCTATTCCTCACCGTTCCACCAGGCAGTAGAGCAGTTCTCGTCCTGTGCAGTTCTCGGAGATCAGGACGAGGTAGCGGGGAGTGATATACGCCTCATGTAGGCTCAGGATCCTCTGATGGTGAAGGCACTTCAACACCTCATACTCTTGTAGCACACTCTGTTTATTTTCTGGCTCGTATGGGATGATCTTGGCCATAAAGTGCTTTCCGGTTGCGTTCTCCTTACATTCCCGGATTACGCCAAACCGACCCCTATGGTGAGTGAATATCTTGTTACATTGTGCATTGACAGAGTTTTAAAAGTATTTTACGGTTGGATTCACTCATTTTTCATACATAAAAGAACCATTTTTAGCACCTTCTCTTTTAATGCAGAAATGCATATTTGGATCTCCAGTGCCATGTAACTAGTTATATTTAAACACAGGGTGGGCTTTTTCCTGAATACTGACAGGGTCAGCAAAACATGTTTTGTCCACATTAAGACAAAGCTACCAAAAGTATGAAATGCTATAAGACATATTTCTAATTTTGCACAACATATTAAAGTGGAAAGGACCACATGTACATATATTTTATATTTTGTATACTGTGTTTGCAATTTTGAGGATAAAGAATGGAAAGTGCTTAATGCTAATCAGATCAGAAAGAAGTCTCCGTAAAAAAAAGATGTTCACGTACTGGAACCTCCCTCTTTCTTCCTGTTCTCTCTCATGTCGGGTAACTCTCTTACATTGAGAAGAATAAAATCAATTAAGTCACCTACTTAAAACATTTATATGAAACAAAAAAATGTCTAATGAATGCCTTTAATGATCTTGTCCATGTTGGACTCCTGCAGGAGTGGTGTTTCCAGCACCAAAGGAAAAAACAACCATCTCAACTGTACAGTGTTCAAATTGTCTGTACCAACAGAAATATTGGGACTGGATCACGAGAGGACTACACTTGACATAATTCTGATATAAAGGAGGAGATCTTAGCTGATTTATATTGAGGGCTGAATTATCAATGTAGGTAAAATAGACCTGCTTAGTGTCCCCTCCAACTTACCTTGCTTTCTCATCCAGGAAAGTATAAGGTTTTTGTGGCACTCCTTGCCGGAGGGTGGTGCTCTCTCTGCCAGATGGTGTAGATTTTCCTCCAGGGGTATACCTGCCATCTTTCCCAGGGGTAACACTTTTCACTACAAAACGTGTAGGTACAGTCTGGGCTATTGGGGATGTAGGCTGAGGAGATGCAGTTTCTTTTACAGGTGAGGATGGTGGCATAGATATAAAAGAGGTGACCATATAAGCTGGGGAAGTAGGGGATGATGGCTTGTAAATTGGGCTTGTAGGAGACGATGGCTTGTAGGTTGGGCTTGTAGGAGACGATGGCTTGTAGGTTGGGCTAGTAGGAGGGGAAGGCAAAGAGACTGATGGCATGGTGGTGGGGCTTGAAGGTGAAGGGGAGATTGAGGACTTGAAGGGGGGAATGTGCAGCAAAATTGGTACGGTTGGACTTTTAGCCATTGGTCTAGGAGCCACTGCTGGTGGGACACGTGACTCTCTGGAGACAGGAAGTAGTTGACTTGATGGCTCTTCGAACACAGGAGACTGTGCAGGTGGTGAGAGAGCAGAAGTTTTAATCTGGGGCACTATTGGCATAGGGGAGATTTTCTGTGGTGCCTCTAGTTGTGCAGGAGAAGGCTTTGCTTGCTGTACCTGTGTCACTGGGGCAGTTTTGACAAAAGGTTGAGGGGTAGGTTTTACTTGCTGTGTGGGAGGAGGTGGAGGAACTCTTAATTGGGACACAGTAACTCCAGGAGTGACAGACACAGTAACAGTTGATATGCGAGAGCCTGACGACACAGCTGGAGAAGCTACAGAAGGCTGTAGTTTGTTAGCCGAAAACACTTGAGATGGAAGATCAGTCTTGGCAAAAGCTGTGGGTTCTGGTTTGGGGGTAATGGAAGGAGGGACAATGATTCCTCTGTGCTTTCTTGGAGGAGTAGGAGGGGGAGGACCTTTTGGCAGTATGGGAGTCACATTTGCTGGAACAGCTGAAGGAACTGCCATTGGAGACCCAACTGATTGGGGCAACTTGGCAGCAGACGGTGTTGGGGCAACTGTGCCAGGAGTAGAAACTGCAAACGGTGACCCGACGGATGGTGGCAGCTTGGGGGTAGACTCAATAGAGGGAGATGCGGAAGCGGCAGGCGTGATACGGGTGGTAACTGGGACAAAAGAGGAAACTGAAGGCACTGCTGGTCTTGCTTTCTGGGCAGTGGGTGTTCTGGGGAGCACAGACTTTTGATCTAAAGAAGAGGGGGAAAAAATCTTGAAACAAATATGGCAACTAACATTCCTCCAGCACCCACTTCTCACATAAAAAAAAAAAAACTTTTATTATTCCTGTGGTTGATACTGTCACCAAAGGGAAAACTGCTCAGAAAGGTAGTGGATTCATAGACCAAATAAATGAGCCAATCATGAGTACCTCAAAAGTACCAAATAAAAAAAAAAATATTGCTATTGGAAGCCTTACATGTTAGCACATGGCTACTTTTTGGGTTCTCCTCTGTTACATTTTCTCATTACAAGTAAACAGAGTTTTCAGTTGGCAGCTCCACATTCCTACATTAACGCATATTTTTTTCTTGACATTAATCATTATTATTAATCCAAAACTCAAAGAACCAATTAGCCTATTAAGAAACCTTCATTACTGTATTGTATTCACTGGCCCTCAGTGATGTACTTAATGTTGCAACTGAGAAGAGACAAAAATATATTCTAAGCTGGTCTATCTCCTTAATACAGAGCTCAACAAATGTCAGTGGTCATATGGCCATGGCAACAATAAATAGCATCCCGGCGATGGCTATTTTCCTCATTAACTTTTGTGCTTATTTTTTCAATAATAAAAAAATGGTGACTTTAAAAAGCTGCACAGCTGATCAGAGCACACACAGGGCCTTAATTAACAAATTATAATTTTACTGAAACCAAACATTTAATTTATTTCTTCCTATATAAGGGACCCTATCTATAGAGGAATATATATACATTATATTTTGCGTCTGGTTCCTAGATTCAGAACAGATTTGTCAAAAATTACGTCAACAAAATTTGAAGCCTGGCAATGCTGTTTTCCACACAACCCCCGAGCAACACTATTCAACCCCAGAAGCCCCATTCAGCCCCCAACAACCCCATTCACCCCCAGAAGCCCCATTCAGCCCCACAACCCCCCAGCAACCCCATTCACCTCCCAGCAACACCATTCAACCCCCAGCAGCCCCTTTCACCCCAAGCAGCTCCATTCACCCCCAGCAGCCCCGCAATCCCCCAGTAGCACCATTCACACCCCCAGCAGAACAATTCAGCCCCACAACCCCAGCATTACCATTTACCTCCTCCAGGCATCCCCATAACCCCACAGCAACACCACTCTCCCCCAGCAGCCCCATTCAGCCCCCAACCCCCCAGCAGTTTAATTTACCCCCCAGCTGCCCCATTACTCCTTCCCAGCAGCCCTGTAACACCCCAGCAGAACCACTCACCCCAGCAGCCCCATTCACCCCCAAATCCCCCAGTCATCCCATTAACCCCCCAGCTGCCCCATCACCCCCTCCCTGCAGCCCCATTCACCCCCCAGTAGCCCCATTCAGCCCCCAACCCCCCAGCAGTCCCATTCACCCCCCCCCCAGCAGCCCCATTTAGCCCCCACCCTGCAGCACCATTCATCCCCACAACAGCACCATTCACCCCCTCCCCCCCAGCAACCCCTCCTCTTACTTGTGCACTGTGGTCCCTGCTCCAGTTCTCATTAGTCAGAGGTTGGATATCCTTCCCCTGCCCTTGCTTCGTATTAAGGGGAAGGAAATTCCCTGCAATGTGAAGAGCCGGCAGGGGAGGGATATACAACCTCTGACTAATGAGAACTGGAGCAGGGACCACAGTGCACAAGTAAGAGGAGGGGGCTAGGGGGCCCTCAATGAGCAAGGGCCTCAGTGCAACGCATCGTTTGCACCGGCAATAGATTCACGCCTGACTACAGGACCTCTACCATGTTGTGGGTACTATCCTGCACTAGCAGTAGCTCCGCCACTGGCCCTGTATTAGAGTACAATGCCAGAAACCCACTCACAGAGTTTGAGGATATTTTGTCAACTGTGAAATGAGACTGGAGAGATTTCAATCCTGACACTAAGCGTACTATGGTGGATAAAGTAATTGACTTACTTCCACTCTATATATAGTAAAAATAAAAAATAAATGTTCTGAGTACACCATATCCCAAGAAGACCTGTTTCCAAACAGAAGACCTGTTTCCAAAAATAATTACTGATCGAACAATGGTTCCACTGCTGCTAAGGATTTTGGGTAGTGATATGCAAATGAGATTTAAAATGTTCCTCTTATTATATCCATGGAATTCTATATAATAATATAATCCTATTTCGCAAACTGGCATTTTTGTCTACATTTCTCTTACTTTCCCTAGTAATCTTCACTTTTACCCTCTTACACAAGCACTTTCTCCCTGCACCTTCTCACCTTCTTCTCCCTCTATGACGATGGCTTTTGACACATTGCTGTAGGGTCCTTGTCCAGCTTTGTTCACACAAGCAACGCGGAACCTCACTGACCCGGCTGGGAGCTCCGTCACGTTGAAATAACACTCAGTAATTGATGAACTAATCACTTTCCAGTCTTTTTCTCCTGAAATGAGAAAGTGTGTGTTAAAAATAATATAATACAATGAACTGACCAACTTCACATTGGAAATATAATCATTTGTGTATAGTCCTTGTGTTAAGAATGTATGATATTAACAATAAATATATCTTTACTAGTGACTTGCCCGTCAAAAATGACGGGGCAATACAATTTTATGCCATGGCAATGCTGTTTACCACACAATGTAAGGCTTTTGCTCCTCTGTGGACCTTCGGCGCTCATTGCGAGTCTCTCCATTAGTGTACTTCTATTGTCCGGCTTTGCAACGATCACCTTTGGCGGTCATCGCAAAGACAGATATATAAGTACAGTGTAAAATGTTAAAAATATGTGAGTATAGTGAATTAATAAAGTAATATGAATTAATAAATGAATATATGTTACCTATTTTTATTTAACATGCAGCAATCAATATCCTGAAGAGCTAACAATCTATTTGGATTTTCCTGCATCTGAAAATGTACAGTTGGAGTGTTGATCATCGGAGGAGAAAGTGTCAGCAATGTGGCAAGTGTGCAGTGTAAATAGTCTGTGTGCGCGAGGCCAAACCGTTTGTTTAGGCGGGTTAAGCGGCATTTTAGAATCCTAATGTTATGAGTTGTAAGTAAGTGCTATAAAATTTAGTTTTTTTCTATGTACGTGCCAGGCGGTGATTTTCGCTGCTCTGTGTCCTTTAGACTCGTTTTCATTTTTTTCGTCCGACATTTTTCTGTTTGCTTAGCCGATTTTCAAGTGGCGAAACTTCTTAACTGTGACTTAAATTTGCGTGCAAGCTCACTCCCAGATGTCCTGGCTGTCCCCCTGTGCTGTGTGTGATGTTTGTTTTATGGTATTTTTTGTTGTTGTAGTTTTGTCGTTTGTGGATGTGCGCGGTTCGGCTGTTCACTTCATATTTTTGCGACCTCGTATTTTTTTTTCTAAGTTCCGCGGGTCGTATTTGTTGTTTTTTAAAAGTCGTATGACCTTGTTGGTGTTTTCTGCACTTCGGGCTCGTGTAGCCTCGTTTTCATTTTTTGGGCCTTTATTTTTTCAGCTTAGCCGATTTTGAAGTGGCGCAATTCCATAAATTTGACTTTAATTTGCGCGCAACCTCAGCCCCAGACATCATGTCTGCCCCCCCCCCCCCGTGAGGTGTGTGATGTTTTTGTTATGTTTTGTTTTTATTTTTAAGTGTTTTTGTTGTTTTTTGATGTAAGCGTTTCGGCCGTTAACTTCGTATTATTGTGACCTCGTATTTTTGATTTCTTTTTTCTTTTTTTTCAAAGTCACGCTTTTCTGGTTTGTTTTTAACTGCCAGTGAGGCGCCGTAGAGCCTCCACCTCCGTAAATGCAGGGCCTTCGGGCTCATTGCAGCCAACATTGAAGCCTCCACCACCGCAAATGTGGCCCTCACTTCGTAAGGTCCGCAGTTGAGGCCAGAACTGCGTCCCTCGCTTTGCGTGACAACAACTCGCAGTTTGACAACTATTATATGTGATTAGCTACTTGCCCGTCAAAAATGATAGGAGTTAAATTGTACGCCTGGCAATGCTGTTTGCCACACAATGTGAGGCTTTTGCTCCTCTGAGCACCTTTGACGCTCATCGCGAGTCCCTCGCTGAGTGCCCTTGGCGCTTATTGCGAGCCTCTCCCCCGTGTACTTCTTCAACCTTTGGTGCTCATTGCGAGCCCCACGCTGAGCACCTTCGGCGCTCATATCGAGGCTTGTAATGAGCGCTTTGGCTCTCATTGCAAGCCTCTCCCGCTCACGGTGCTCATCACGTGGCTTACAATGGGTGCTTTCGCCTCTGATTGCAAGCCTTTCCTCCCGCCTACTGTAAAGGCTGTTCATTGCAGGTTTCGTTAGCCTGCAAGTTTAGTGCTTGGGAATGCCATGTGTCTCTTTCCAGCATCCCCCCCCTGTCCCTTCCCTGCGTGGTTCTCCTCTGAGTATGTGCTGAATGTTTGTGGCGCGCGGTGACTGCCGTTGGTTTTATTTTCAAAGTCCTGCATGCCTGGTGTTGTTGGTGTAAGTGTTACTGTCTTTGTGTATTTTCTAAGTCCGGTGCGCCTGGCTTTGCTCAGCCTCGTTTTCATTCAGTTTCCGAATTTTTTAATTTTTCGGCCGCCATTTTTTTCTTCGCTTAGCCGATTTTGGATTGACGAAAAGCTCCAAATATAGCTCAAATTTGCTTGTAACCTCACTCCCAGGCTTTCTGTCTCTCCCCCTGTGCTGTGTGTGAGTGTGTTATTTTCTTTTTTTATTCTTTTTTATTATCATTGCAGCCTAAGTCCCTCGTAACCTCAAATGCTCGTCTTGCTTCGCGTGTCTCGCAGTGCAATGAGCGCCGGCGGCTCGCCTCGCTTCACAAGGGACGCAAAAGCCAGACCAACATCGCAAACGTTACACACTGAGAGAACTATATATATACACTGCATGACATTGTCTGTTTGCAAACAGCATTAAACTGGTGGCATGAGACCCTCAGAAGACCGCAGATTGTTAGCAGGTAATCCTTGGGATGGAAGATCAGTCTTGGCAAAAAGTTAAAGATTCTGGTTCGGAGGTGGTATAAGATCACAGCTTGGAAACATGGCACCTACCATAAGAGAAAACTGAAAAAAGGGAGAGATTCCACAAGGTAAAAGACTGTTAATCTGGTGGCTTCTTAGAAGTAAGCAAAATTAAAATTGGGTAAGGATAAAATTAATTAATTAACCCAGTTAAAACATTTATATAAAACAAGACAATAGCTTAAGAGTCTCTTTAAATGAAAGGTATCGCAATAGTCTATAGACCCAGCAGAGAATAATAATTAGAGATTTGTATTTATATCACCAGTGATAAACAAGACAATTTGCTGTTTTACTGATTATCTGCTTCAGAGCATGCATGCTGGAAGGGGGTAGGAGTCGAATTGTAAAAGCTCAAATCCCTCCCCCATCCCACAATCAACTGATCAAAAGACAGACACATCCCCTGAGGCTCCAAGCTAGCAATACATGCTTGAGGCAGAGACAATTAATTGTACATATATATATATATATATATATATATATATATATATTTATACAAACACACAGTTTTCAAGATGGCAGTTTACATTTTGCACCATTACAAAACCTACTGCCAAGAAACCTAGCATTATAACAAGAACACTGTAACGGAACCCATCACTGTTTTACCCTGTTTTATGGTTATTTAATTATTATGGTTAAAATATGATCCTACTGTTATACTGTATGTATGTTGGTTTATGCTCAGCAGAATATTAGCCCAGACTATTGCAGACCTTGGCTAATAGATAATCCTATTACAGAGACTCCTCATAAGATAAGGAAGTCTATTGTATAAAGTGTTTTCATTATGAGACATAGAACAAAGAAGTATAATCTGATCAATGTCTGATTGCATCAAAGTAGCCAGGTACCCTCAGGGAGGTGTGACCACACCTATTGTCCCTCTATGTGTATTGTGTGGCCAACTATGGGGGATGTGTATTGCCTGTGGGAAGAGATGTGTATATATATTTCTGCACAACAAAATAAAGAAAGTATTTTTTGACTCCCAATTGAGTGTCGTCCAATATGGGAGGTTGTGGATGGTGAGACTGTAGTGCTTCTTGGATATTTTACTGTATACCTGCGGAGATATTGGATTCGTGTTCCAACTCCATTACATTTGGTGGCAAGTGGTAATTGGCGGAATTGTTCCCACGGTCAGAAGGACAGCTACAGGAGACACCATTCCGTGGAGTTACAAATTGAGGGCAACGCTAGTATCCGTACAGCGCCCCTGGCTACAGCAGGATGGAACCGGCTTGTTTTCGGACAGCGTTCCATGATGAGGAGGAGGAGGCAGCCGTGGACTAAAGGGATGCAGACAGAAAGGAACTCATGGAGGGAGACCGGGCAGCGGCTACAGCACCTCTTACGGACAGCACACAGAATGAGTTTGGAAGAGAACTCCAAAGCAGACTGGCCTTTTTCCCAGGTACGCTTCCCACAATAACCTTGGAATGGTTAATGGCAGATGTCCACGAATACATAATGGAAAAGCAGCGGGCACGGGGGCGGTCCATCTTGGGAGCTGCTAACCCACCTCCCACCATTAACCCCCCCCCAGCACTGCGTCCGGGTGGTGGGAACTACCAAACCCCTCCACGGTACATCAGGTGCCACACGTGTAACCAGCAGGGCCACATGCAGAGAGACTGCCCCAGAAACAGAAACCGCTCCACGTGGAATACTCCAGCTAATTCCCCTCCCCAGCGACAGTGTGTATCCCAGGGAGCAGAAGGTGCCGTCCTTCCTCCCCAGCAACAGTGTGTATCCCAGGGAGCAGAAGGTGCCGTCCTTCCTCCCCAGCAGCAGTGTGTACCCCAGGGAGCACAAGGTGTCGTCCTTCCTCCCCAGCGACAGTGTGTATCCCAGGGAGCAGAAGGTGCCGTCCTTCCTCCCCAGCGACACTGTGTACCCCAGGGAGCAGAAGGTGCCGTCCTTCCTCCCCAGCGGCAGTGTGTACCACAGGGAGCAGAAGGTGCCGTCCTTCCTCAACAGCGACAGTGTGTATCCCAGGGAGCAGAAGGTGCCGTCCTTCCTCCCCAGTGGCAGTGTGTACCCCAGGGAGCAGAAGGTGCCGTCCTTCCTCCCCAGCGACACTGTGTACCCCAGGGAGCAGAAGGTGCCGTCCTTCCTCCCCAGCGGCAGTGTGTACCACAGGGAGCAGAAGGTGCCGTCCTTCCTCAACAGTGGCAGTGTGTACCCCAGGGAGCAGAAGGTGCCGTCCTTCCTCCCCAGCGGCAGTGTGTATCCCAGGGGGCCGAAGGTGTCATCCTTCCCCCCCAGAGCCAGTGAGAACCCCAGGGAGCTGATGGTGTCGCCCTCTCCCCCCAGCGACAGCTTACCCTAACAAGGGGAGACACCAATCTCCCAGACGGCGCAGATGGGACCGTGGTCTCTGTGCCTGACCTACCGGGATGCTGGACAGCCTGTCCAAATCCCCAACTACCCTCACTGGGACAACCGGAGTAGGGGGTAAGTACAAATTCCCCTCTCCAGCTAACTCCTAATGTGGCCCCAGGGTTAACAGAGGAAATGTTAACCCCCACTGACCCCCACCTTTCACTGGCTACTAAGCCAGAATATGTCCCAAGTACCCCAGCAGAAGAGCTGACAGCGGGGCAGAGTGCAGTCGGCCTCTGCCCTCCCTTTGTCCCTTGTACAGAGCAGTTTGTCCTGCAGGTTATACCAGCAGAAGAGCTGGCATCAGGGCAGAGTGCCGCTGGCCTCTGCCCCTCAAGTCCCCTCAGCGTGTTGCCCCATCACCACAGTGAAATATCCAGGTGCCTGGTTAGACTTCCCCCCAAAGGGGAGATGTGTGACGAAGTGCCCTTCGCCACTTTGTCCTGGAGAGGACTTATTGCCAGCCTCCTGCCCTGCGACTATGGCCCTGGGACATATTGCCCTTTAAAAACAGTATTCGGCCATACCTGAGTGTATGTCCCTCATTCTGGCCCTTTAAATACAGGGGGGTCATTCGGTACTTGCCCTGTGTGAGCGGTGATACCCCCAAATAGCTATGCCATGGAGCCCATTCGTATAATGAAAGACTATGGGAAAGACTTTAGCTACATGGCAATTGAACTGTGTGTTATGTGTAAAAGGTGACTTTATGTATTTTAAAGTGGTTTATGTTTTTTTGCAACCATGTGCTCACTGGAGTCTGCCTCTATCCCTGGATAATTGGATTACTTTCCCCATTGTTTCCAGTACAGAGGTCTCTGCAAAACCTGTTTTTAAAATGTATTTTCCCTCTCCTTGAAATGTTTATTGCTGTGAATGCTGTATGAAGTGTGTGTTTGTTTTGTTCTTGAAATGTGAGTAAAGGTGAATTGTAGTAATGCTGATGGGTTGTCAAACTAGAGAATTGACCAACAAATACTTTTGTCCGGACATCCCCAGGCCGATCCGTTGGGATCAGACCGTGTATGCCGGCTTATGGTCACGGGGGAGGTGTGTAACGGAACCCATCACTGTTTTACCCGGTTTTATGGTTATTTAATTATTATGGTTAAAATATGATCCTACTGTTATACTGTATGTATGTTGGTTTATGCTCTGCAGAATATTAGCCCAGAATATTGCAGACCTTGGCTAATAGATAATCCTATTACAGAGACTCCTCATAAGATAAGGAAGTCTATTGTATAAAGTGTTTTCATTATGAGACATAGAACAAAGAAGTATAATCATATCAATGTCTGATTGTATCAAAGTAGCCAGGTACCCTCAGGGAGGTGTGACCACACCTATTGTCCCTCTATGTGTATTGTGTGGCCAACTATGGGGGATGTGTATTGCCTGTGGGAAGAGATGTGTATATATATTTCTGCACAACAAAATAAAGACAGTATTCTTTGACTCCCAATTGAGTGTCGTCCAATCTGGGAGGTTGGGGCTGGTGAGACTGCAGTGCTTCTATATGGATATTTAACGGTATACCAGCGGAGATATTGGACTTCATGTTCCAACTCCGTTACAAACACAAATATATGTTAAATGGATAAGTGGCTCTACTCACCGCTCATCTGGCGCTCCAGGATGTAGGTGCACGGGGAGCTGACGTCCAATGACTTCCAGAGAACCAGCACTGTGTCCTTATACTTCTGTGGGATCTCAGGGGTCCCGGGGGCCTTTGGGATCTCTGCCAGTGTGGGAGACAGGGACAAGTTGCACAGTAAGAATTGGGCTCAAAGGGGAATACAGTAGTCATGTTAAGTGGCAGAGCTACTGCTGGTGCCAGCAGGTGCAAAGCATTAGCCAACACCAGGGTAGGGGCACTCTATTACTGGTAGAATTTTAATTTTTTAGAAAGTTGATCAACTCACCATAGAGGTGGTGTGACTATTTACATATAGTTTGGGTTTTTATTGACCCATATAGGATGTATAGAGAAGGGGGGCCCTAAATGATTTTGCACCATGGCCCTCCAGTCACTAGCTCCGCCCATTTTAACAGTGATTAATGAGATAATAGAATACACTGGGCTTATGCACCAAGGTTCTCTGAGACAGAAGTCCATTTATTTACATGTTTTATACATAAAAAAAATCAATAAATTATATTTATTGAATTTATTGAAGAAAGTTATTAAGAATACAAGAGATAGATAAAAAATGCGTGTGTTCCCACTTAATCTTACTAGTGAGTTAAAAGCAAGTGTAAACAAGGACTCATGGAGACCACGTTAGTTGTGTTTTCTTATCTGGTGTACTTTAAAATCACAGGGAACCAAAACCCAATATATTGACGTTCAGACATCCATAAGGCTCACTGCCCCTGTTTCCTGTAACTTATCAGGACAGAGGAGGACAAAGCAAACCCACACTGTCTATATTTAATGTAGTATTTCTACACAATAGATCAATAGTTTTTCCTTAAAAAAAGTTTAACTAACTCAATATATAAAGTATTTCACTTTACTCCATATAACACTTGGTGTTGAATTCTTTTCCCCACACATTAGGCTTGATGTATTTTACCGGGTGTATGTAGAGCAGTAATGGGTAACAGGTGGCCCAGGGCCCAATATGAGGGTCCTCAAGTGTAATAGGATGATGTAGAGTATTTGTGGAGTATCTGTGGGGTACATACGTGCAACAGAGAGTGTGCAGGAGCTGGTGGCGGTGCCCAGTGCATTGGCTGCGACACACTCATACAGCCCGGACTCTCTCTGGCCAGCCTTGGAGATGATGAGCAGTTGGCGGCCATCTGGACTGGACCTTATATTGACCAGCTCTCCTGGCTCCAAGACCATCTTGTCTGAGGGAGAAATGACCAAGTTACTCATGAGACACATACACAGAGATTACTGAACTCAACTCAATGCACCTGCATCTTGCTAATGACTTGAGGCTCTGTCCACAGCACTCAAGATATTACGTCTTAAAGCAAAGGTTCAAGTTATTTCAGAAAAGAAAAGCAAATAATAATGATTACAACTGTTTGTTATTACAATTTTGAACAGAAGTGTTAAATAACCATTAACCAAGCATGAAAGTGTAAGCATACATCTACTGAAAAGATGCCCCCTCTCTTCCGAAGACATTATCTCATGTGATTCATTAAATCTAACAATGGGCAGATGTAAGGAGAATAAGAGAATGCACAGTTGGTTACATCAGAATCGCCATACAGACTTATAATAAGTGTTAACAACTACATTATTATACTCATTTAAACCAACTGGGTATGGCCTACTACCTTATCCCCCATGATAAATAGGTAACCATGTCATTAACAGAGAAGGATGATGTTTTTTAGGCAAGTTATGCTTGAAATACCTAACTTTTATAAAACATACAGCCACATTAAATTCTAAGCCTGTATGTGCATCGTGAGACCCGCAATGGCTGCAGGCTTGAAATTCGGCTGCGTTACATAACTATTAAATTAGAACATGCTGCATGTCACAGGCCAGAGACGCGAACCTGTAAACCATTTGACGCACATTGGATGTGCGGCCGTGAACATGATCAATTAGTCAAACCCGAAGTTATGGGTTTAAACGGAGCCAATGGTAAAAGAGATTGTCATCATTACGTCGCTGAAAAATGGAGGTAAGATTTTAAAGCCTTACAGGTTTAAATTACGAGTTGCGATCGGACCTGCATTCCTGAAATAATACAATATTAATAAATCAGTAAATATGATATTCTAGTCCATGCAAGTTCCATTATATGTATTAACACATTGATTGCCGGGTTCAATTTAACACGGAAATTAAACTGAAAATAAAGTATTTTATATTGCCGATTTGCGGGCTTGAGAATGTTGTGCTATTAATATTAATACCTAACATCACTTTCCCTTTTATTATAAGTACAGTAGTGTGTGTATATTTGTATTTACAGTGCTACAGATAGGACTTTAACCCTGTGGCGGGTGCTCTCTATTACCCGTAAGCTTTTTGGCTCCATTTGCGGGTTACGGGCTTGAACACCAGTGAATTTGTTGCAATTTAATAGCGTGTTGTTACGGGCTTGAAAGAACAAAGATTTGCGGGCACGCAGTTCAAATTTCCACGTCCAGTAGCCTTTTCTCTCCCCTACCCTGCAAAGGGCCAATTTAATAGCCGTAAGTCTTGCGGGCTATGCCACGGGCTACGGTTTTCAATGTTGAGGGAATTTAATAGGGCT
Source organism: Discoglossus pictus (assembly GCA_027410445.1). Lineage (NCBI taxonomy): Eukaryota > Metazoa > Chordata > Amphibia > Anura > Alytidae > Discoglossus > Discoglossus pictus. The sequence continues at coordinate 83,492,532 of CM050173.1, read as the reverse complement.
GTTAAAGTCTCTGTCACTATCTTCATTTATACCAACAGGCATATGCTTCTTCCTTACCTGCCCCTTTTTGAGAGATAATTATACTTAGATCAGTTGTGGGCCACAGGCAGCCCTGGGGTCTTGCTTCCCTCCAGTATTTCCCATGAGGCTCCCTGTCTGTTCTTTGAAATGGGAGAGCTTGGCCTTCTGAAGCAATACACAGTCCATAATATCTCTCTAAAAGAAGCAATACTGCTCAGTTGTACTACTAAATAATTCTAACCATTACACTTATTTATGTAGTTCAGTAAGTTCCCATTTTTTGAACTGATACATTTGTATCCCTGTAATTTACATTGTTGTGGAATCACTTCGTAAATAGAACTGGAAGAGAAACTCTGTATCATTCATTGTATCAGTTTTCTTGTCACAATGTAACACATGGTCTGTATTATTAATGTATGTCTTACACCTGGGACCACAGGACACAGATACTCTTGTTTAATAATTGAGGCCACATAAGGCTTCTCCTCACATTCACAGGGCCACATTACCTTTCTTCCACAGGATGCGGGGGGCAGGGCTGGCAGCAGGAAGACAGGACAGAGACACTGACTCCCCATCCAAGACCACCAGGTTCTTCAGTTTGATGTGGAAAACTGGGGGGAAATCTGTAACCATAAATATACAAGATAAGAGTTTAAACATCTAATACTAAAAATATCAAAAATAACAGCTAGGTAAATCATGAGAATAAACTATTTTTAGAGAAAATCTTAATTTTTAAATACTGTTTGTATGTAAAGTTCCACATTGTCCTACTTCAGCACTTCCTATTAACCTTGAGGCTGAGGGTGTGTTCTTTATATTTTTCAGTAATGGGGTGGTTGGGGAGGAGGGAGAAGAATGACTTGTTATCACATTGAAGCTTTTAGTATTTAACACCTACCCCATTTCCCTATATGTGCTGAAAAGCAAGGATAGCAACAAGCCCTGCTCATGCAGAATTGTAAATGCCTATCTAACACACATAACCTTCACCAAACTCTCATGGATGCCCCCAGGGTCCAGCAACATTATATTTTAATTAAAACGTTATGCCTGCCTAATTATGCTGTAATTCAGACTGTTTTTCAAATAAATATATATTTATTAACCATATAGTTGTCTGTGAAGTTACATTAAACCACATTGTGAGAAATATAGGTCTCCTGTTTACATGTGTTTTATACATAGGGATCATTATTGGGAACTGATTAACATATCTACAACTTTGTTGCCATTGATTTAACGGATTTAAAGGTACCTCTGTCAGGCTTTTCAAATAGATTCTTAAAAAAAATGGGGGTGTCAAACTGCTTATATATTGCACTGGTCCCTTTTTCTAAATTAAATCATTACCAAGATATTCAGCATTGTTTGTGTTATTTTATAATGCAAATCTGTGATTCATGGATACTTATTGGCTACTTTGCTGTGCTAGTGACTCACAGGCAATCAACGTGTTAATACATATAGTGTAACTCGCATGTGATGGAATATTCTATTTACAGCTTTATCAATATTGCATTATATCTTGGTTGTGGGTCCGATCGCAAACTGTAATTTGGGCCCGTAGAACTTTGAAGAATACCCTCCCCTTTTTCAGTGACGCAATGCTGATGATCTCTTCTTCCATTGGCTCCGTCTGAACCCGTAACTACGATCTCCACTAATTGATCATCCGCACAGCCGGAAATTCAACGTTCTGCGAACGAGCTACGATTTGGGTCTCCTGCAGGTAGCCAGCAGCCCCTTCTAATTTAAAAGCAACGTAACTAGGCCAAATTTCAACCCCTGCAGCCATTACGTGCTTCATGTTGGAGTTACTGGCTTTGGGCCTCATTCAATTGCGATTTGGCCAATTGAATAGGGCTCTAAATAGGCACATAACATACATTTTTTAAAGAAGTTTTTAGTCAGTGAAAACCTTGCTTTTGGATAGATGTTTACTAACTAAAAACTTCTTTAAAAAAAATATGCTATGTGCTTATTTAGAGCCCTATTCAATTGGCCAAATCGCAATTGAATGAGGGCCTTTGAATTTAATGAATATGCTAGTTACATTGCTATTAAATTAGAATAAACTCAGACGGAGCCAATGGAAGAAGAGATCGTTAGCATTACATCACGGAAAAAGGGGAGGTTATTCTACAAAGTCCTACGGGCTTGAATTACGAGTTACGATCGGTCCCACATTCCAGATACATTGCAATATTGATAAAGCCGTAAATATGATATTCTATTACATGCGAGTTACAGTATGCTGTATGTTTTAACACATTAACTGCCAGGATCGATATAACACAAAATATAAACATGAAATAAAGTATTTTTCTGGGCCGATTTGCGGATGTTGTGCTATTTATTCTAAGACCTAACATCACTTTCCCTTCTAATAAATGTACAGTAGTGTGTTGTTATTTGCATTACAAGTGCTGCAAGTTGGACTTTACCCCCTCTCGAGCACACTTTGGTCTTTGGGCTCCAATTGCATGTTACGCGCTTGCTCGCAAGTGACTTCGTAGCAATTTAATAGTATGATCTGAATTGTACCGCTTACGGCCTGAAGATAAGAAAGGATTTGCGGCCGCGAAGTTCAATGTTCAACGTCACATAGGCATTTTTCGGCCTTGCTATGTTCTAACCCGCAAGTCGTCTGCGGCCTGCGTTACTGGGCTAATTTAATAGCCATAAGTCCGACTTTCAACGTTACGGGCTACGTTTTTCAACGGGCTACGCCTTTGGTAAAGGCCAAATTTCAACCCGCAGCCATTACATGCTTCACATTGGAGTTACTGGCTTTGAATTTAGTGAGGCTGAATGTTTGTGTTTTTGCAAATACTTAAAAGATCACTGTAGTTTGGTAAAATCTTTACATGCTTGTGAAGTATATAAAATGATCAGGTATGCAAGACAGGAGCATAAAACATATATGAAGAAAATTGTATATTTAGATACATGGTAAACTCCATTTTAGATTGTTAATCTGTCTGTAGATTGAACGGGGGTTATAAATTACAAAGCTTTCTTATTTTTCCCTTTCTCGCCTAAGGGCTTGGAGTTCCCTCTGGGAGAAATGTCCTATATGCATGGGTGTAGGAACCAAAGAACAACTGTGGGTGATAAAGCATGTAGTATAAAAATACAACACAACTGCTTCTATACACACAATGTATACATGTATTATTATTATTATTATTATTATTATTATTATTATTATCTTATGGGACTTTACTCTCCTATTCAGTTATATTGTCAAATACTCATCTTAACTAAATTCACGGTTCCCCCCACTCCTCCCAGGCTTCTAATTCTTTTAAAATTTAACATTTTATCAAGTCAAGTGCTCCAAAATAGCATACTATAAATATGACACTGCAGTGGTCCTTTAAGCAAACAAGCACAACCTATCATGCACATAGCTCCTCCCCCAACCTTTATTTAGCACAATAAACTGCCAATTAGCATTCTGAGTTGTAGAGCATCCTACTAATGCAACACAAATAATGCAAACTATCTCATGAATGATTTACTTAGGTCAGTACAATGCATAGCCATGCCCTTTAAGAAGTGTGTCTGCATTGCTTTGGCCGTATGACATGTTGTTTATCTTTAATATAGTAAAGAGTGTACCTAAAATAAAATGTACCCTGTTTTACATTTTCCAGTAGTAGACGGTGTGTATTGAGCTAATAAAGGTGATTATTTTAGGTATTCTCTTTAATGTATTGAAGTTACTATTCATGATTAGGTGTTAAGCACCTTAGGGTTAGTCTCTAGCAGATTCACATGACATCTTGTCCTAGTCACCATGTATTAGATTACAGTTGATTTTATCTTTGCTGGACTTTATAATTCTGGACTTTACTTGGTATATATATATAACTTTGTGTTTATTTTATTAACAATTGCTTGTTAGCTCTTATTTTACTACCTAAAATCAAACAAATGTTACATGCAGCTAATGAAGCCACAGAATCTGTAGTACTGACTGTTCAGTGTTGTGTCCTAGCCTATCAGTGACCATCTTTCAGAAATATACTACAACTTTCTGCTAAGAAGTGCTCCTTGGTAGGCTAGTACACTACACTGCAGATCTAGCCCTACATAGGGCCTCATTCATTTGCAATTTTGCCAATTAAATAGGTCCCTATATAAACACAGAGCATATTTTTTTACAGAAGTTTTCAGTTAGTGAAGACCTTGCTTTTGGGTAGAAGATCACTAACTAAAAACTTCTGTAAAAAAAATATGCTCTGTGCTTATATAGAGCCCTATTCAATTGGCCCAAATCGCAATTTAATAAGGCTGTATATGTTTATTAGGGCTTGATTTACAGTGTAATGTCCTAGCCTATCAGGAACCACATATCAGCAGCATGTTGCTGAGAGATGGTCAATGATTTGTTAGTCTGAGATACTGCACAGTAAGTACTTCAAAGTCTATGACTGCAGAGGGCAGACCCAAGCAAGTAATATTAATTTTAAGCAGTAAAATCAGAGCTTATAAGTACTTCTTGATACAATAAAGTACACAGAAGTAAATAAATACACAGATATATTATATATCTAGTAAAATCCAGAAACCTTCCATATCCCTTTGAATAGTGAGACGTGATTCTCTCTACACCTTGGGAAGATTTTACAAAGCATCTAAAAAAATGAGATGGGTTGTGATCTAAGGAAATATTGCACTGTAAATACAGGGATGCACAGACAGATGCTCATATATATATATAATTTCATGCTTATGTCCCATGGCTTAAATAGCTACTGATGTTGTTTTTTGTTTCATATTTCATAAATATGTGAAGTTTTTACAAAACTACAGTGGTGATTTAATTATGTGAAAATGTATGTCATATTTACTACTCCAGGATATACATATATATAAGATGCTTGCAATATAATAACTATCGACAGTGCTTAGAGTGCTTTATTAATTATGTACACTTTTCACAGTATTCTAAAGTCAAATAGTATTTGATTTAAACAATTACCTTTACAGTTAAATGATAAAAAAATATTTAATATCCCTGACAACATTTTCTGATAATACATAATATTTACAGGGTAGCTCTTAATCACAAATAATCTAGGCAAGGCTGCTCTATATAGATATATCCTCAACTACATGCTTTCAAAGTAACTTTAACCTTTCCAACAGCACTCAATTCTATCATTTGTATTTGTTATTCATTTTAAAATTTGCCATGTTTCCCAATTTTCCTTCCTGCTCTCTCCTATAATGTTTCTTCACTTGTCTACCTCTATTTTTGCAGATTCCCCACATTTTCCATTTTCTCCTTCAATTTCTTTCCTTCTTCTTCCCTCCTTCTCTCTATCTCCCTCTCTCTCTATGCTCCTTTGCCTTCTCTCTTTTCTCTTTTTCCCACCTTCTCTTAACTTTCCCCCTCTAATCTTTCCCTCTCTAGCACCCTCCTCTTTCTCCCTCTCTTCTTCCCTCTTTTTATTCTCCTTTGCCTCTCGGTCTCTGTGTTGTACATCTCCACTCCCTGCCCTGGGGTCACATTGCTGCTTTTGTCCCTATACAGGTGTGTTGTGCTGGGAGGGGCCAGGTGACAGTTAGCCCCATCCCTCCCTGAGTAGCCCCCTCCCTCCTCCCTCTTGTTACTAAGGACGCTCCTGGTCAGATCCTGATAAATAGGAGGCTCTGGGTAGAGGGTGACAGCAGAACTCCAATATCCGAGTCCATAACTCATCGGAACCAGGAGGCAAACAGTCAGCAACATGGTGAGTATGTGCCAGGGACTCGCTGCCCGTTTGTGTTATCTGTGAGGGTCAGGAATTAACAGTCGTCCCATTCACACCTTGTGCCAGAAGCCCACTGTCTATATATACCAGGCTCTCACTGCCAGTCTGTGCTGTCCCATCTATTCTGTCTATACCAGGCTCTCACTGCCAGTCTGTGCTGTCCTATCTATTCTATATATACCAGGCTCTCACTGCCAGTCTGCTCTGTCCTATCTATTCTGTATATACCAGGATGTCACTGCCAGTCTGTGTTGTCCTATCTATTCTGTATATACCAGGCTCTCACTGCCAGTCTGCTCTGTCCTATCTATTCTGTATATACCAGGATGTCACTGCCAGTCTGTGTTGTCCTATCTATTCTGTCTATACCAGGATGTCACTGCCAGTCTGCGCTGTCCTATCTATTCTGTCTATACCAGGATGTCACTGCCAGTCTGTGTTGTCCTATCTATTCTGTCTATACCAGGCTCCCACTGCCAGTCTGATCTGTCCTATCTATTCTGTCTGTACTAGGATGTCCCTGCCAGTCTGCTCTGTCCTATCTATTCTGTCTATACCAGGATGTCACTGCCAGTCTGCTCTGTCTTATCTATTCTGTCTATACCAGGCTCTCACTGCCAGTCTGCTCTGTCCTATCTATTCTGTATATACCAGGATGTCACTTCCAGTCTGCGCTGTCCTATCTATTCTGTATATACCAGGCTCTCACTGCCAGTCTGCTCTGTCCTATCTATTCTGTCTATACCAGGATCTCACTGCCAGTCTGCTCTGTTCTATTTATTCTGTATATACCAGGCTCTCACTGCCAGTCTGCTCTGTCCTATCTATTCTGTACATACCAGGCTCTCACTGCCAGTCTGTGCTGCCCTATGTATTCTATGTATACCAGGATCTCACTGCCAGTCTGCGCTGTCCTATCTATTCTGTCTATACCAGGATCACACTGCCAGTCTGTGCTGTCCTATCTATTCTGTATATACCAGGCTCTCACTGCCAGTCTGCGCTGTCCTATCTATTCTGTATATACCAGGATCTCACTACTAGTCTGCTCTGTCCTATCTATTCTGTATATACCAGGATGTCACTGCCAGTCTGCTCTGTCTTATCAATTATGTATATGCCAGGATGTCACTGCCAGTCTGCTCTGTCCTATCTATTCTGTACATACCAGGCTCTCAATGCCAGTCTGCTCTGTCCTATCTATTCTGTCTATACCAGGCTCTCACTGCCAGTCTGCTCTGTCCTATCTATTCTGTATATACCAGGATCTCACTGCCAGTCTGCACTGTCCTATCTATTCTGTATATACCAGGATCTCACTGCCAGTCTGCTCTGTCCTATCTATTCTGTATATACCAGGATCTCACTGCCAGTCTGCTCTGTCTTATCTATTCTGTATATACCAGGATCTCACTGCCAGTCTGCTCTGTCCTATCTATTCTGTATATACCAGGATCTCACTGCCAGTCTGCACTGTCCTATCTATTCTGTATATACCAGGATCTCACTGCCAGTCTGCTCTGTCCTATCTATTCTGTATATACCAGGATCTCACTGCCAGTCTGCTCTGTCTTATCTATTCTGTATATACCAGGATCTCACTACTAGTCTGCTCTGTCCTATCTATTCTGTATATACCAGGCTCTCACTGCCAGTCTGCTCTGTCCTATCTATTCTGTCTATACCAGGATCTCACTGCCAGTCTGCTCTGTTCTATTTATTCTGTATATACCAGGCTCTCACTGCTAGTCTGCTCTGTCCTATCTATTCTGTACATACCAGGCTCTCACTGCTAGTCTGCTCTGTCCTATCTATTCTGTATATACCAGGATGTCACTGCCAGTCTGCTCTGTTCTATTTATTCTGTATATACCAGGCTCTCACTGCCAGTCTGCTCTGTCCTATCTATTCTGTCTATACCAGGATGTCACTGCCAGTCTGTGCTCTCCTATCTATTCTGTATATACCAGGACCTCACAGCCAGTCTGTGCTGTCCTATCTATGGTATATGTACCAGGAGCTCACTGCCAGTCTGCTCTGTCCTATCTATTGTATATGTACCAGGATCTCACTGCCAGTCTGCTCTGTCCTATCTATGGTATATGTATCAGGGGCTCACTGCCAGTCTGTGCTCTTCTATCTATGGTATATGTACCAGGAGCTCACTGCCAGTCTGTACTCTTCTATATATGGTATATGTACCAGGAGCTCACTGCCAGTCTGTGCTCTCCTATCTATGGTATATGTATCAGGAGCTCACTGCCAGTCTGTGCTCTTCTATCTATGGTATATGTACCAGGAGTTCACTGCCAGTCTGTGCTGTCCTATCTATGGTATATGTTCCAGGATCACACTGCCAGTCTGTGCTGTCCTATCTATTCTGTATATACCAGGATGTCACTGCCAGTCTGCTCTGTCCTATGAATTCTGTATATACCAGGCTCTCACTGCCAGTCTGTGCTGTCCTATCTATGGTATATGTTCCAGGATCACACTGCCAGTCTGTGCTCTCCTATCTATTCTGTATATACCAGGATCTCACTTCCAGTCTGCTCTGTCTTATCTATTCTGTATATACCAGGATGTCACTGCCAGTCTGCTCTGTCCTATCTATTCTGTATATACCAGGCTCTCACTGCCAGTCTGTGCTGTCCTATCTATGGTATATGTTCCAGGATCACACTGCCAGTCTGTGCTGTCTTATCTATTCTGTATATACCAGGATCTCACTGCCAGTCTGCTCTGTCCTATCTATTCTGTCTATACCAGGATCTCACTGCCAGTCTGCTCTGTCCTATCTATTTTGTCTATACCAGGATGTCACTGCCAGTCTGCTCTGTTCTATTTATTCTGTATATACCAGGCTCTCACTGCCAGTCTGCTCTGTCCTATCTATTCTGTCTATACCAGGATGTCACTGCCAGTTTGTGCTCTCCTATCTATTCTGTATATACCAGGATCGCACTGCCAGTCTGTGCTGTCCTATCTATTCTGTATATACCAGGATCTCACAGCCAGTCTGTGCTGTCCTATCTATGGTATATGTACCAGAAGCTCACTGCCAGTCTGCTCTGTCCTATATATTGTATATGTACCAGGAGCTCACTGCCAGTCTGCTTTGTCCTATCTATTGTATATGTACCAGGAGCTCACTGCCAGTCTGTGCTCTTCTATCTATGGTATATGTATCAGGAGCTCACTGCCAGTCTGTGCTCTTCTATCTATGGTATATGTACCAGGAGTTCACTGCCAGTCTGTGCTGTCCTATCTATGGTATATGTTCCAGGATCACACTGCCAGTCTGTGCTGTCCTATCTATTCTGTATATACCAGGATGTCACTGCCAGTCTGCTCTGTCCTATGAATTCTGTATATACCAGGCTCTCACTGCCAGTCTGTGCTGTCCTATCTATGGTATATGTTCCAGGATCACACTGCCAGTCTGTGCTCTCCTATCTATTCTGTATATACCAGGATCTCACTTCCAGTCTGCTCTGTCTTATCTATTCTGTATATACCAGGATGTCACTGCCAGTCTGCTCTGTCCTATCTATTCTGTATATACCAGGCTCTCACTGCCAGTCTGTGCTGTCCTATCTATGGTATATGTTCCAGGATCACACTGCCAGTCTGTGCTGTCTTATCTATTCTGTATATACCAGGATCTCACTGCCAGTCTGCTCTGTCCTATCTATTCTGTCTATACCAGGATCTCACTGCCAGTCTGCTCTGTCCTATCTATTTTGTCTATACCAGGATGTCACTGCCAGTCTGCTCTGTTCTATTTATTCTGTATATACCAGGCTCTCACTGCCAGTCTGCTCTGTCCTATCTATTCTGTCTATACCAGGATGTCACTGCCAGTTTGTGCTCTCCTATCTATTCTGTATATACCAGGATCGCACTGCCAGTCTGTGCTGTCCTATCTATTCTGTATATACCAGGATCTCACAGCCAGTCTGTGCTGTCCTATCTATGGTATATGTACCAGAAGCTCACTGCCAGTCTGCTCTGTCCTATATATTGTATATGTACCAGGAGCTCACTGCCAGTCTGCTTTGTCCTATCTATTGTATATGTACCAGGAGCTCACTGCCAGTCTGTGCTCTTCTATCTATGGTATATGTACCAGGAGCTCACTGCCAGTCTGTGCTCTTCTATCTATGGTATATGTATCAGGATCTCACTGCCAGTCTGTGCTCTCCTATCTATGTTATATGTATCAGGATCTCACTGCCAGTCTGTGCTCTTCTATCTATGGTATATGTACCAGGAGTTCACTGCCAGTCTGCTCTTTCCTATCTATTGTATATGTACCAGGAGTTCACTGCCAGTCTGTGCTGTCCTATCTATGGTATATGTTCCAGGAGCTCACTGCCAGTCTGTGCTGTCCTATGTATTCTGTATATACCAGGCTCTCACTGCCAGTCTGCTCTGTCCTATCTATTCTGTCTATACCAGGAGCTCACTGCCAGTCTGTGCTCTCCTATCTATTCTGTGTGTACCAGGAGCTCTATGCCAGTCTGTGCTCTCCTATCTATTCTGTGTGTACCAGGATGTCACTGCCAGTCTGTGCTGTCCTATCTATTCTGTCTGTACCAGGAGCTCTCTGCCAGTCTGTGCTGTCCTATCTATTCTGTGTGTACCAGGATGTCACTGCCAGTCTGTGCTGTCCTATCTATTCTGTCTGTACCAGGAGTTCGCTTCAATCTGTGCTTCCTTTTTCTGCTAACTTTTATCCTTCTATCTACCCTTTGTCAATCTAATACACTATTTTCCTCCTATCGAACTTTAAGCTTAATTTATACCATTTTTGTTGTTCTAAAACAGTCTGTCACTTATTTTTCTTAAATAACATAAAACCAGCCATACATAGCTCTAGTAATTCTGATTAAACTAGATAATTCCTGAAATATACAGCCTTCAGTGTTAGTGGCTAACTCATTCTTACATCTGTCGTGGTGAAATGTTATGGTATACATAAGAAAAAGTTTCTTATTATTTCTGTTCTTGTCCTCACTTCTTACATATTACTTTATATCCTAACTGACAATATATTTTCCCCATGATCCCCCCCACAGAGGGAGTGCATCTCAGTCCACATTGGTCAAGCAGGAGTACAGATTGGCAATGCATGCTGGGAGCTGTACTGTCTGGAACATGGAATCCAGCCGGACGGACAAATGCCAAGTGACAAAACCATTGGCGGTGGAGATGATTCCTTCAACACTTTCTTCAGTGAGACTGGTGCTGGGAAACATGTTCCCCGAGCTGTGTTCGTGGATCTGGAGCCCACTGTGATTGGTGAGTATGGTGGTGTAATGGTGGGGCTTGTCCAATTTTAGGAAACTTGTCCAATAGTTTCATTGCCTTGAAGTTTAATTAAAATGTCTTAATGTAGTCATGGACTCTTTTGCAGCTCACATTGCATAGTATGTTTGTTTTTTAAGTTATAATAGTTGATTTCTCAATTTAATTTCATCTCCACTAACCATTGGTATTTTTGCCCTGCAGATGAGGTGAGAACAGGAACCTACAGGCAGCTTTTCCATCCTGAGCAACTTATCACTGGCAAGGAAGATGCTGCCAACAACTACGCCCGTGGGCATTACACCATCGGAAAGGAGATCATTGACCTGGTGCTGGACAGAACTCGCAAGTTGGTATGTTCTATATGAGCTAAAGATCCAACAAATCCCTACTTACTCTTGACAAGCACCTGACTTAAGAAGATACTGTAGAGCTCTACAGTTTATGAAAATACTTCACTTTAGACAAGCTAAGATGCCACTATATCCCTACAACTCATTATATGGACCATTTACTTACTGCTGGCTGTATGCTCACCTCATTCACCTATAGCAATGTTTCTGAAACTGTGTTCCCTTGGTTAACATTAATTATGCTAGGGGTCTTAACGCAGTAATCCACAAATGTTTCTGTCTATGGAAACCTTTTTTTTAAAGTGCTTATGAGGTCCGGGTGAATGATCATGGGGGACTAAAACAATTTTTGGGGGCATTTTGTTTGGGACCATGAAGAGCAATTGTTGGGCCCTGGGCCTCCATTATTCCTTTTGAAAACGGAAAAGACTTCAATGGCTGAATTAGTTTAGGAAACAATGATCTATGGTTTTGCAAGTTATTTAAGAAATATTGCCTTAGGTTTTAAGCTTACAAATTAATCTTTAAGTCGACTGCGAAAGTCATTATAAATCTCTCTGACTTTCCTTTGTGTCTCTTCTCTCCCAGGCTGATCAGTGCACAGGACTCCAGGGCTTCCTCATCTTTCACAGTTTCGGAGGTGGCACTGGCTCAGGTTTCACCTCCCTGCTGATGGAACGTCTCTCTGTTGACTATGGCAAGAAATCCAAGTTGGAATTCTCCATCTATCCAGCTCCTCAGATCTCCACAGCCGTGGTTGAACCCTACAACTCTATCCTCACCACTCACACCACTCTTGAGCATTCTGACTGTGCCTTCATGGTGGACAATGAGGCCATTTATGACATCTGTCGCAGAAATCTGGACATTGAGCGCCCAACCTACACTAACCTAAACCGTCTGATTGGCCAGATTGTGTCCTCCATCACAGCCTCGCTCAGATTTGATGGGGCTCTTAATGTAGATCTTACAGAATTCCAGACCAACCTGGTGCCCTATCCCCGTATCCACTTCCCTCTGGCCACCTATGCCCCTGTTATCTCTGCAGAGAAAGCTTATCATGAGCAGCTGTCTGTGGCTGAGATCACCAATGCTTGCTTTGAGCCAGCCAACCAGATGGTGAAATGTGACCCCCGTCACGGAAAATACATGGCTTGCTGTCTTTTGTACCGTGGTGATGTGGTGCCCAAGGATGTCAATTCTGCTATTGCCACCATCAAGACCAAGCGTACCATCCAGTTTGTAGACTGGTGCCCAACTGGGTTCAAAGTTGGCATCAACTACCAGCCTCCCACTGTGGTTCCAGGTGGAGACTTGGCCAAGGTACAGCGTGCTGTTTGCATGTTGAGCAACACCACAGCTGTTGCCGAAGCCTGGGCTCGCCTGGACCACAAGTTTGACCTAATGTATGCCAAGCGTGCCTTTGTGCACTGGTATGTTGGAGAGGGTATGGAGGAAGGAGAGTTCTCTGAGGCCCGTGAAGACATGGCTGCCCTGGAGAAGGATTATGAAGAGGTTGGCACTGACAGTGTAGAAGGTGAGGGAGAAGGAGAGGAAGGAGAAGAGTATTAAGAGATAAAACAAACTCCCAACCTAATTGCTCGATAAATGATCAATAAATATTTATTTTTTAACTATTTCTATCTGTGTAGTTATTTTATATTGTATTCTTTGGACAAAGGGTAATTCATTTTTTTTTTCAATTCATGATCAATGTTTGAGAAATGTTTGTTTGTGATATATTTTGGCATCAGTTTACACCTAGCTCATATACCATTGATACATCTGCCACACTATACCTCTCACACAAGGCACGTCTTACCTGACTCATTACGAATGTATTGCTTGCCCACAATACTGCCATCTTCACGCATCAGACTCGCTGGAATACTGGGCTGGGAAATATTTTTCTCCTTTTTGCTACGTGACAATCCCCACCGATCCCACCTTGATCTTCTTTCATCTAAGTAGAGAGCAGAAACATTTAAGATGTACTATAGCCTTAGTATATATGTAGGACTTTTAAGGATTATGGTGTGCTCAAGCAGAGATGTGACTTAATAATATAGAGATATCTAGAAGGTAAATAAAAATGGGGATTACAAAATGTCAAACTGTGCAAGAGGTGATGGGATATATTGATGATGTATTAAAGACTGAATCTAAAGTTACTTTGAGGTATACCACTGTCGTGCCCATATAATAAGATTCAGTTTGTTTATATAATAACTGATGAACATTTTAAGAGACACAATTCAATTTAACTTTTAAAAAGTAATTTAAAATTTAGTTTTTTGGACTGCTACCCTCTATCCCCTATCAGATGGGAGAGCTTCTGGCCAGAAGGCTGTCATGATAGAAGTATTTGTCTGCCTCCTCGCCTTCACAGGTCACTGCGGGCGAACAGATTGATAAATAAAAACTTTAGGACAACTTTCTGGGCAGATCCAGAAACACTAAAGTAAAAAATAAAATTTTAAAAGCTACATTGAATTAATTTTCTTCAATACTGATTTTGTTCCTAGTCAGCAACTAAATAAACAAATACATCACTATAATATGAGCACTAAAGTGGCCCTTTAAATTGAACTTTAATATAATATACCCAAAATCATATCTCCTCATTGGAAGACAACTGTTTTTATTCCCAAATGTCCTACCTTGTTTTTGTCAAGAAAGGACCCCAACTCTTTCATTATCCAGGAGTTTTATATTTTTATCAGTAGAAACATAGATTTGACAGCAGAAAAAAAAGAAGACACATCTAGTCTGCCTATTCCATCTGCCTAAAATGCATCAATAATCCTCAGGAGAGACTTATACACATCTCAGACATTTATCTATTATACATAGTACTGGGCATCTCCATTGTTGTCTTATAAGACCTCTCACTCCCTGCAATCTTTCTCGTCGGGTAGGAGGGAAACTCAGAGAGTGAGATCAACTCATTGCAATGCAGTGAATATCCTATTGCAAGTGACTACAAATCTACCCTTCAAACCAGAAGGAGCAATGGAAGTTGAATCTTAAGACAGAGGTAGTCTAATGAGAAATAAAAAGAAGTGACTACAACTGTATATGTTGGCATACTTGTGTTCAAGGTTTTCCTTAACAATGAGATTTTCTAATCATATTGTCCTTAAAGGACCACTGCACAATTAAAATATATGCTTTAAAGCTTGAGTCTCACTAAGTTGATAATTAGGCAGGAAAAATTCATAAAACGATTTTATAATTGGGAGGAAAACTGAATCTTGATGATGCTACAGGACCCTGGAATTATCTATGAAGTTGCGTGTGTAAGAGGGGTGTTAGATCTCTGGTTGCATCCTTTGACGCAAAGTCCTATCTGTGGGCTGGTGAAGAGGAAGGATGTGATATAAATTTCATTATTAACCAGTTATTAAACAAAAGCTCTGGACTTCTGCCTGTTCCCTCCTTCCCACACTTCACTCCACTGATAATCACCCCACCCAGCATCCATCTCTCAGGATGTGACAAACACAAAATGGATTCAAGTGCTCACAAACAGAGTCTTCAAAAATTTAGATTTTTCCAAAAAAATGTTTTCTGTCCATGGCGTACAGAGTTTCTGATATTGTTAGATTGGTAGATACTTCACAAACAAGTGTATTTTTTCTTGATCTGCATTGGTCCAATAAAAGCCCTTTAGAACAGTCTCTCAGATAAACCCCCATCTAGCCTTGATGATTTTATCTGGGTGGAGGCTGTCAAGCAAGCTGCAGATGGCTACTCTTATCTTTGAAAATGAATTGAATATTGAATCTTGTTATTATAAATCATTAAATATGAAGCATATTAATAATCAATACATAATTGAAGCAAATAGCTCATTTTGTTAGGGAAATATAGTGGTCCTTTAAGATAAAAAAGAATATTTTGGGACTCCATTATACCTTTAACCAAGAATCTGATGATTATCCTAAAAACATGGCCTATTTTCCCATCATTTTCCCAAGTTGCCTTAGATACTGTAGGCTGCAATCAAAAATGTATATAAGAAAATCTTTTTTTTTTTAATCACTCCTGATTTTGGTTATAAGAGTGAACACACTATGGCTCACGTTCAATTGCGGTTTCCGTAGATCCGGGAGGCCATAAGTGAGGTCGCAAGTTAATTTGCTATTCAATTGGCGTTTTTTTTGTGGGCTCAAAACAGGTTCCAACCTTGAAAAGATTGCAGTAGTTAAACCCGTAACTTAATGACATCTAGCTTTGTGCAAATCTAGCTCCGTGTTGAAGTGATCTTCACTCTAAATTACTATTGCTCTCTCTTTTTCTCATTCTTTTAACCTCTCTTTTTATCTCCATTTTCTCTTTCATCAACCTCTTTCTCTCTTACTTTCTCTTGAAACTTCATCAACCTACCTTTTCCCACCATCTCAGACTGGATGCTGAGTCCAGACTGAATAGACTCTGTAGATGGAGCCGATTGTGCAGCAAGCTGGTTCTGGGGAATTCCTATCTGTCGCATGTCCTTCCCTTCTGAGTTGGATCTCCTAAGCAGTGTCATCAGTGGACTCCTTTTCTCTGGCCGCTCTTCCTTTCTCTCTGCCCTTTCTGTCTCCCTTCTATCCTCTGACTGACTCCTTATCTTCATGGAGAAGCGATCCATAGTGCTGCCTATCTTCTTCCTCATGGCCAGCACAGGTGACTCACTTGCCTTCTTTGGCTCCTTGACATGGGTGCCTGAGATGGTTTCAATCGACCCTGACTCTGATTTTAAGCTTTCAGTATCTTTCCTTTCCTTGGAGCTTCCTCGTCCTATAGACCAGGACAGACGTCGCCCCCGTGAACTACCACTTTCATCCACTTCTGCTGGTTTCTCCGTCTTCTCTTTCCGCTCAGTTGATGGACTCTTCTTAAAGCGTAGAGAGAGGCGTCTCATGAAGCTAGAGTCTCTCTCTGATGGCAGATCCTGTACAGATCTAGATCTATCTCTTAAACCAAGAGCTTCTGGCATAAGGAACTCAAGAGGGACCCCAACAGGACTAGGCCTGTACATGTCCTCTTCGCGGGATGCATGGGCAGCTGCTAAATTCTTTTCTTCTGACCAGGTTCTGGTGAGCATCTTCAGCCCTCTGGTCAAGGATGATTCTCGGTTTCTCTTGAACTTAGCTTCAAAGATTTCTTCAGAGTCAATGTTGCTGATGTGCTCTGTGCTAGAAACCTTGGAGGTCTTTTCAGGCTTAACTGGTGTCTCTGTTGTCTCCTCCTTCTTGGTCATTTGTGAAGCCAAATTAGCAGTGGTTGCAGAATTTACTTCTGATGAAGTATCCCCTAGATGACTGGGTTGACCTATGGGGATACCTTTTGGATCTTTTATAGATTCCTGGGAATCTTCTTCAGGTGATGTTGGCACCTGGAGAGTCTGTATCATTTCAGCATAGGGTGAATGCTTGACTGCTGGGATAGGTATAGATGGTTGGGATATGGGCATAGATGGTGGTTTCCTAGCAGGCTGGAGTTGGGGTGAAGGAACGGATTTTGATGTGGACTCCTTAACTTGCACAGGGACAGTCCTTGGTTCCTGAGAATGTCCTTTTACTTGCACTGGCATTTTTGATGAAAAGGTGATTACAGGAGTAACAGGAAGGGGCTCTTTGTCCTGAACAGGTATAGCTAATGATGCCTTCTTTGGAGTGAGTTCTTGTGAGGTTGTCTTCATTAAAGTGGGCTCCTGTGAGGATGCCTTCTTTTGAGTGGGCTCCTGTGAGGATATCTTTTTTGGAGTGGAGTCCTGTAAGAATGTTTTCTTTTGGATGGGCTCCTGTATAAGTATTTGTGATTCCTTTGTCATTTTGGGAGGGGGAGATGTTGGTACTCCCAATGCGGAGGATAGCTTCTTTTGAGTGGTCTCCTGTGAGGCTGGCGAGGATGCCATCTTTCTTGTAGGCTCCTGTGAGGTTGTCTTCATTGGACTGGGCTCCTGTGACGATATCTTCTTTTGAGTGGGGTCCTGTGAGAATGTTTTCTTTTGGATGGGCTCCTGTATAAGTATTTGTGATTCCTTTGTCATTTTGGAAGGGGGAGATGTCTCCTTTGTTACCACTGGCACTCCCAGCATAGTTATTGAAAGTAAAGGTGATGGATATTTTGGTGGAACTGTAGCTGCTTTGCTCAATTCATCTTGAAGTGACATTTCAGGTGCTCTCTCTGACTGAATGTCAGGTTTTTCCTTCTTTTGTCCTGCATCCTCTAAAATTATAGATGCCTTTGGAATTTCTGTTTTCAAAGATTTCTCTGAAAAAGTCTCTCCTTCTGTTCTGATTTTAGGAGAACTTACTTCTTTATCTTCCTGAGATCTGGACTCCAGAGTTTCTGCCTTTGGTTGACTTGGCTCTGGTGTTACTGGTTTGGAAGGTATTTCTTGAGGTGTGTGAGGACGGGATTCAAAACGCGATTGGTCCGTCAATGCAGAAAGAGAAGGAGACTCCTTTAGGCGTTGGGCCTCTATCTGAGCAACAGGTATTTCCAGTGGTGCTCCAGACCTGCGATGCAGGACAAGTGGTTCTGTGTCTCCATGTGAGAAGGAGCTAGTTTTCCTTAGGACTCTTTCCTCTGTAGCTTCTCTGCCTGGGGCAGCCTCACTGGATGCAGCACGGGTAAGTTTGATTGAAGGAATAAGAGTTGGTGAAGAAGACATCTTCTCAGATCGTTGAGAGTGAATAGACTGTTGCTCTGCCCGCTTTTTGTCAACAGAAAGTGTTTCCATCAGGGGTCCTCTAAGACCACTAAATTTACCATCTGCTGAACCACCTCTCAACAATCTTTGCCTCATAAGCTCTAGGCGCTGGGCATATTCCTCATCTGCGGAACCCAACTTCCGACGTGATGAACTTCGATCTTCCAGCCTACATGGACTCCGACTTCGAGTAGGCAGCTCCATTGAGGCGGCTTTTGTCATACCTTTGCCCAGTTGATCCCTTCCCTCTTCATCTTCGGCAGACAGATTGAGCAGAAGAGCGCTGTCTGCAGAGCTCCCCCTCCTAAATTCTCCCCTGCGTGTAGCTGCTTTATCTTCCAAAGGAGCATCTGCAGATTCCAAACTGGATCCTTTTTTAAGAGGTTTCCTTGGATGCTCCTGTTTCTTTTTGGTTTCTGAAATCTCTTCATCAGAGGAAGAGGCATCTTCAGCATCAGTTGACCTCTTCCTTATAAGGGTTCCTCTTGGTCGCCTGGATGATTCTGTTGCCACTTTGTGTTGGGTACCCAGGTCTGTGATAATATCAACAGGTTCCACGTTTTCTTTTCCCTCATCCTGGTCATCTAGCATTTTGGCATCTTCTGGCGATTGGGGGGGTTGATCCTCATCTGTAGGGATCTCATTAAGGGACATACGAGAGCCAGAGAACTGGACTTGAAGGGGCATTGGGACATAAGGTAGTTCTTCTAAATCATCAGAATCTGATGACGATGACAATCCTGATGTCTCCTTGGGATGTTTAGGGACTGCAATTGACAAGTGGTTGGTTTTGTCCTGCAGCAGCTCTGGGATGGACCTCATGATCATGTTGGATTTGTAACTGATCAGTGAACGCTGCATGAAAAAAATACATAATTACATTTTAATCAGTGTCCTTCTATATCTTTTTTGAGAACTCTTTATGAGCTTTTATTAGTTGTTAGGGTTCAGTAATAAGAGCAACAGCAGAGACCTCAGTTATTTTAGAATAGTAAAGTATCAATAAAAATATGAATATTTGCAACTGAAACTTATTTAAATAATGCATTTTATTAAGTGAAAAGCTGTTTTGAATTTACTACATTTGGGTTGTCACTCAGCTTAAAAGATCCTACAACCATACTAGTGTTGTTATCAATATCTAATTAACTGATCATAGATAAACGATTCCATAGATTAATGGCTTCCTTTTCCATATGGCTTCTAAGGTCAGTCTATGAACATCATAACTCAATTGATACTTCAAAAGTCATGTGATTAATCCAGCAATGAACTAATTAGCTACGATAACAAGCCAGGTCTTGGTGGGAGGATCCCTTGAGCTGAGCAACTGCCGAAATGTAGAAAACTCAAAGTTATTTGTCTATTACTGAATGCCATTTTTTTAAAATACCTTTCAAATGCAATTATTCATATTGTGTATTGTTACTTTACTATCCTATCATAATTGGGAGCTTTTTTGTTATCTGACTTAAAGAGACATTGTAGACCGACATTTACAATATGCTCTTTTGAAGATCTGGACCTGATTATCTGTAACACCTTTTTGTAAAGTAAAACATAAATACAACCTTTTAAATTATTATCTAATAAATTAAATTATTCATTGTGCATGGAAATCATTCACTTATTTAACAAAGCTGATTGTCTAACATGGAGCAGCTTTATAGACTAAGTAGATTTCAATAGGATTGCTACATTTCAGCTGAAGCACCGGCATCTTTCTTCACATTCACCAAGGTCACCTTGCTCATTTGGTGGCTCCCACTATAGAAACATTGCATATACAAGCTGATAAGTTAATAGGATCTATCCCTCTTTACCTTCGCATGTCTTCGGCAGCACTGACAGCTGCAGTTACAGTAGCCATCCGGCAGATGGCGATGTAAATTTTTGACAATCATGTTTGATGTAAGGCAAATAACTATTCTCCCCTCCGACGTGCCGCAACTCGATGGCACTGAGTCGACAGCATGGCCATCGCTATGTTCGGCGAGGGCACTATGCCCCCCAGGGCCCCTATGCCCCCCAGGGCCTCGGGCGTGCCTGTCATAGCTCAATACCTCAACTGTCGGCGCGCCTTATATAAATATCGGCAGAGCCATCTGTTGGTTGATGGCGGGACGAGATTGCAGCTGTCAGATTTTGCGAAGGTGAAGAGGGAAAGGACCTACTTATATTTTTGTAGTTACATTTTGTAGTTCTTAAACAGAGCATAGTGAGAACAGATCTACAGTGTTTTTTGTATTATTATATAAGGAATTTTAATAATATTACGCCTGAAATTTTAGAAATCAAACTTCATATAAATAAAGCAATATAGCAGTATTATTGTGCACAGGGCTCAGGGGCAGAGTTGGAAGTTGCTTAGGGGTAATGGGCTTTAATGGGCATAAACAAATATGTTGAACAATGAAATAAGTATTTGTGGCTTATACAGTACTCCGCATAGGGTGCCATAGAGTATGACTAGCAACGCCCAAATGGCATTAGCTGAAATTTGCTGTCTGACTATATATCCCTCATGCACAGGATGCTGGGAGTTGTATTCTAGTTTTAAAGTCGATACTTTCAACCCTATGCAAAATAACTACGACTAAAAACATTCAAAGGACATCACACTATGGTCAGTCACTTAGTCTTCTAAGGGGGGGTCATACATCTGATTGTGCGCTATATAAACATATACATTACATATAAAGGTACAGAATGTTACAGTGTTACTGAGTTACATTGTACTTACCTGCCATTTCCGACGAGACTGGAACAACTTCATGTGGTCTGTGCTGATACTTTTTCCTTTTGCTAAAGTCTGAAAATAAGTGACAAATAATGTGCGAGATAGAGTCACATTAGAACATGCTCCAGATTCTCTAAGGGGCGAGACTTAATATTTTCACTAACACGCCCTTACTACAATGAGATCTGTGTTTGGAGTTATTGAGTAACCATTATTGAGTATTGCTAGCTTTAATCATTAATATCATGGATCACATGCATATTTCCTATGTTAAAATGCATTCAGATGTATTATTTTATATTATTATAAAATATAACAATTAAATAATAATATAATGCTACATAGAAATTATTCTTTTTGGTCAATGTGTCCAGGGGTTGGAATTTGGGTCTCCCCAGGAGGCTACCCTGAAGTAGCATTTATCTATTGTCCTGAAAAAAGTATTTATCTGTCTACTTCCCTACACAGTCAAGCCTGTAGAAAATACGGTACATTAGGACAACTTCTGGAAGCAATGTTGCAACCTTCTGCAAGGAGGTCACTGCCAGGCTAATTTGAAACACAGCACTTCACAGTCTGTGCATTCACAAGCTACAAGAGCTACAGAAGGCAGGCCCAAACATGTAAAGTAAAAAGCACTTCTTAATAAAATAAAGTATATAAAAGTAAATTGGGAAATTATATGCCTAGTGAAATCCAGAAACCTTTAACACCAACCCCCCCTTAAGTTTAAGTGTGTGTATCAGTCCAGAAGGAGTTGTTGAGCTGCACTCACTTTGAACCAGGGGTGTTCCAGACTCTCTTCAGCATTCGGTCTCCTATAGGAATATATAAATATATATAGGCTGGTTATTAAACATAGATACATAATGACAGCAGAAAAAAGGTGCAGAGATAACACAGTGGCATCAGTAAGGTGGGTGACTACGAGGTATGAGGTTATTGATCTGGGTCCCCTTGTATCCATTTTTAGTTTTTAAATATATATATGATAAAACAATGGTAAATATAAGGTAGTATGTGTTTTCTGGTGCATTTTAAATAATGATTTTGAACAAACTGAAACAATTTTATTTATACATATTTATGTATTGTTCAAATAATTAAATTAGTTCAAATCATTAATTTTAAAAGCACCACAAAACACTATCAGCCTTATTAAATTGCGATTCGGTAAATTTAAAAGGGCTCTAATTAAGCACACAGCATATTTTTTTACAGAAGTTTTTAGTTAGTGAACTTCTATCCAAAAGCAAGGTCTTCACTAACGAAAAACTTCTGTAAAAAAATATGCTGTGTGCTTAAATAGAGTCCTTTTATATTTACCGAATCGCAATTTAATAAGGCTGATAGTTACCTCATATTTACTTAGCTGAATCTAAAAAGCATATTTCTTATGTTTAAACAACAACAAAAACAATGCTGCCAGGGGACTTAAACCAGTAACTGTAGCACAGTCTGCCGCTTGACTTCCAGTGCTATCTGTACACTTGACACTCCAGTTGCTAAAAAATATACAATTAGTTAAGTATGACAAAGTCACCGACTGATTCAAAGACTTTACACCTTTTTCGAATTAATACTAATTGTAAACATGTTCGGGGCAGAGGAAACACACTGAAACCCCTGACTTCTATTGATCGTAACCCTATGAATTCGGCATTCATTTTAAAAAGGAAAACACTTTTTCCTAAAGCTTTTTCACCCTCTGTCTAATGGTTCATATGGCAACTTCAGTGGCCTTTAACATCCCGCCATCTGTCCAAGAATTTGTATGAATATGTGTGCATGACAAAGGAGAAGGAGAGATATAGTTGGGGAGGCAAAGTCAGAGGGAGAAATAGAGGGCATGTCATGAAGATTACATTCATGGTAAGTGCTGCCCATTGCTCTCAGCAGGAAGAGTACTGCCACTGGTCGAAATCCCATTTACATCTAATGTGCTCTGATAACTCCCAGCGTTTGCCTGTTGAATCTGGCACACACATAATTATATATTTAGATGTGATCCATTCATTGAATTTGTCCCCCTCCGCCTTGTATGTTACACTCACAGTTTTTCATTGCCAAGGACCTTGATGAGGAATCCTCTCGCCTCCCGTGTCAGGTCGGAAAACATCTTCTCCTCGAAAGCCACCGTGTAACCTCGGATATTCATCAGGGTGGTGTAGTCATTCTCACCCACAAATGGGGACACTCCTGTCAGGCTGTGAGGGGGAAACACCATCATTAAAGATTCTCCTTAGTTTAGGCTTTGTTTATTCAATAACTGATTAGCAATGACATCAGGATTTGAACATAATACTTTCAATGAAGCTTTTAAAATGTGCATTTAAAGTTTAGCGTGTTTGCCTTCTGGAGAATATCTTCTCTCCACCACTATGAGGTGTCCAGGGGGTGGCAGAGTATTCTGCCCAGTCTTTATCTGCCTACTTCCCTGCGGTGGCTGTTGCAGAAAAACCGATACCGGTCAGAACTTAATTAAGTACAGCCTCCTGGGCATACTCTCTTTATCCCTGAAAAGCTAGACTTAGTACTGCTGAATACAATAGTGTTATATTCAAACATAAGTTTTAAAAGCCACACTGAGACTTTTGTACATTTATGGAACCATAGTATAAAGAATTATCATTAGAATGTCTTTACAATAAAAAAAAAATAAAGAGTAAAAAAAAAAATACATTAAATGTATTTTCTTCAAATCCTAATTTTGTTGCTAATCAGTTATTAAATATACAAATTCATTGGAGCATTTAAAAAATGCATTGGAGCTTCAGTGCAGCAGAGTCTAGCAGAGCCGTTTCCAACCCCATATTAGGTGTTCTGATGTGAGGGTGGTTCTGCCCAGGAGGCTGTCCAAACAGATCAGTCTGTTTTCCTGTAGTGGCCACTACAGGCAAATCTGCAGATAAACACTGTTATCAGGACAGCCTCCTGGCCAGATAATCATCCTTCTCCTTTTCATATGATAGGTGGGGAGAAAATCAGATCTGCTGGAGTTTAAAACACTAATGTTCAAATGTAAGTTTTAAGAGCTATGGTGTTTTTTTGTTTTTTCTTTAATACTGACTCATTGCTATTCAATTATTATATAAATAAATACATCTCTAATGCATAGCCACTACAATGGAGTTTTATCTTTATTCTATGTGAACATATTACATTTATTAGGAAGATACATATATATGAAGCTTCTTACCATAGATACGTCAGGACTCCGACCGGCCTGTGGACGGGAACACAGGAAAAAAAGAACATATTATGAAAAAATAAAAATAGCAGAGTAGAGTATTGATGAATAGAAAGGTTTTATTTGCTCTCCAGACAATTGTTTTTGCTTGGATGGCCCATATGTGGCCCCTGAGTTCTTAAAAGGGCCACATAACAACTAGATATGTATAGATAATGAAGATATCTATTTTGGATAAACTGATTTGCTTGTTATAGAGAGACAAAATGTAACCTGTATTGTTTTTGCATTGGGAGGAGCATGCACTTCCACTCTAGGGCCACATGGGAAGTGTATGAGGGCCACCTGTGGCCCCCGGGCCGCCTGTTGTCCGCCACAGCTCTACATCATCTTACAGAGCACTAACCAAAAAAACTTTAAGAATTTTTTTTTTATTTAAATATATTTCACTGTTTTATATAACCCAATTTATTCCTCCATCAATCCTCCATCACTGCATTATGGAGGGTAAAACTGATATTGAAAGGACCAACAATTACAAACTCCCAAATCAAGAGTTATGTATACTGCAACAAAATAGCATTTTTTTCTTTGGTTTCCTCAAACCAAAAGGAAAACCTGAATACATTTATGATTGCAGTAAAAAGAGTATGGCTCCTATTTAATTTCAAGCCCATTATTACCTTACACATTTTTTACATATATGTAAGGTGTATTTAGTGTGTGTTTCTTTGCTTTTGCAGTGTTACGAACAGGTGTTTAACCCAATTGTGACTCCTATCTAGTACTCGTAGAATTTTACTCGTAGGGTTTGAAGGCAATTGCGGGCTTGTTGAAATGTTGCAATTAAATATGGATTTTGCGTCTTTAGCACTGGTAACATTTAGGGGCTTGAAATATCAAAGGAGGAGATAGGACAACTACAGTCATTTTGAGCCTGTAAATCACAAATGGAATGTGAGTATCAAAACTAAATATCAGTAACATTTACGGGCTCTATTATGGGCTCAAGTAATTGTGATTTGGACAATAAAATATAATAGTCCAATGTAAGCATTTAGAGTGGGCTTGTAATGTGATTTGTCTGACCTCTCTGCTATGACCAGTCCATCTTGGGTGACCATACATGGTATAGCTCACAGCTTTATTGAGGTAAACAAGCCCCTTCACCACAACAAGGCAGAGATCCAGAAGGGTGTTATTTATATTAACACTATACCATCATGTAGTTGTACCATGTCCCCTAATTTCTATGCAGCAATCCATGCAATGTATTACCATATATCTGTGACTGGAGAGACTGGCATCTGGTTCACAATCTCAGGTGCCACAAATTCAGGGGTCCCATATTTGCAGTATTGGGGCTCCCCCGGGACAAGCTCCTGAGCGTTCCCAAAGTCACATATCCGAATCTGCTCGCCGCTCGTGTCCGCCATCAGAATGTTCTCTGGCTGCAAAATGGAAATTAGATTAAATGACCAGTGAACACTATAGGAAGCTAAACACATTAGCAGATGTATAAACCACGCACATAAAAGCATTTTAGATGTAATTTTAATGTTTGCACTTTGTGTATAGACGGCAACAAGCTCACATACCGCATGTTTTCTTTGGTTTGAATCAGAGGGCATACTAAATACAAAAGGAAGGGTTGAGGGAGTGAGGGAAGAGAATAGAGGGAGAGGGGAAGGTGGTTTATTTTCTCATTTGAACTTCAGAATATGTCTTAGTATTTGACACCCACTCCCTTGTGCAAAGCTGGTAGCTGCAAGCTCTGCTCCTTCAGTAATGTAAACACCACTCACTTACATGGCCCCTTTTTAGCTTGAAAATTAAAAAAAAATATTTATGGCTTAAAAAGGAAATACTGTAGTTTACAGATTGTCCCAACATCAAATGCATTTAATAAACAAGTAATAGCTCTGCGTTTGTAGGAGTAGCTATTTTGTTAAAATAGCCATTATGGGGACATAGAGAGCAATATATACACGCACGGAAAAAGGAAAAATGGGTGCGTGCATACCATGCTCAAGTGCTTGCAGGGGCTCCTCCACTTCATGCCTAGGGGCACCAAAAAGGTAGATCCGGCACTGCTCACTTACATATTGTTTCTAGTTAAAATCTCACTTTACCCCTCCCTCTCCCTCTTTCTTTTTTATTCTCCTACAACCCACTGCTTTTTCCATGGGTTATCCCCCAAATGACAACAGGCCGTGAGTTGTGACAAAATCCCAAGAGCTGCCCTACCTACTGTACCTTACTTTGGTTTCTTAATGAGACCGGAAAAGGGATGAAGAGAGCTCGTAGTCTTTTAAAGGCATCCTTGAGCAAAATTATTTGGTTCTATCTAAATAGTTTGACTATGGTTAATTAGTTCATGTTATCCTCCTCTTTACCTTTAAAATGTACATTTTATTTATCTTTTTAAAAACACATAGAGTAACAGATAATTACATCCTAAAATCTCCCCCTTTCTTCCTGTTCTCTGTCATGAAGAGTTCCATGTTTTGCAGCTGTGACCTCAACCCATTCCAACAGTGGAGGGCATCGTACTGCCAGTAACTCATACTGCTGCAAACACATACTGAAAAGCTGTGTGTCTGAGCAGCATGAGACACTGGTAGCATGATACCCCTCCCTTGTGGGCATGGGCTGAGGCCACAGCTCTAAAACATAAATCCCTACATGAAAACAGGAAGAAATAGCGAGATTTTAGCTGTTAAAATTTGAGTGCATATTAGAAGTAATTGAATTATAAAATGTAAATAAATCGAGGAGGATAAAATGGTTAAATAATGTATATAAAACATGTATACGTACAATTTCATATAAAACCAAAAAGATTGCCTAGACTTTCTCTGAGACAATCGATTGATAGACTTTATTCAATGTATGACATACATGGTTATTGAATAAAAACAATTTATAAATGAAAATATATATCTAAAAATTTGCTTTATGGCATTTCCATGTCTAATTATGTAAATTATGTGGAAACACATATATTATTCATTATACAACTGTTCTTTAATCACATATATAGTTGTGGACCAAGAACGTTGGTCACGTTTGCGGCTTTGTCACGCTTTGTGAGCCTCGCAAAGCGATGCGAGTCATTTGCAGCCTGTAGGACCGCAACTGCGAGCCTCGCAAAGCGGGGCGAGCCGCTGACCACGCGGGACTTGGGCTGCAAAGTGAGCCATTTGCTGCCGTCATCCACGCAGGACTTAGGCTGCAATGAGCGCCGAAGGTGCTCATTGCACTGCAAGCCTCCAAAAGCGAGGCGAGCAGTTGAGGCACGCAGGTCTTAGCCTGCTCATTGCAGGCCTAATCGTTAGCGGCTCAAGCAGGACTTACTACTCGTACGACTTTGGACCGAAACTGTCCACCTCGCAAACATTCGACTTTAGCGTCCGAACCACGTAACTCGAAAGACCTGAAAATAACAACAAATATGTCCAAAATTAACTTACACACAGCCCAGTGGGAGAGGCAGGGAGCCTGTGATTGAGGTTGCAAGTTAATTTGATGCATATTTGCCATTTTTCCATGATTGAAAATCGCCTAAGCGCCAAAAAAAGTGGCTGTTGAAAAAACGCAACACAAAGAAAACGAGGCCGAAGACATAAAACTAGCCGAAGGATGTAAAACTAGCCCGTAGGACGTAAAAAGGAGCCCTAAGCAGTAACACTTAACGCAAGCCAGTAACACAACCCAAGACAGTAACACTCAAGTGCGACACCTATAAAGTACACAGAGTGAGAGGCTTGCAATAAGCACCAAAGGTGCTCATCATACGGCTTGCAAGGAGCGCCGAAGGTGATCATTGCAAAGCAGGAAAGTTGTCGCTCGCAATGAGCGCCAAAGGTGCTCATTGCGAGCTACGCGATGATTGCTGAAGCTGCTCAGTGCCAAAGGTGTTTATCGCGGGGATCGCGATGAGCGCCAAAGATGCCCAGAAAGCCCATAGCCTTGCATTGTGTGGCAAACAGCATTGCCAGCCTTACGATTTTACTCCCGTCATTTTTGACAGGCAACTTCCTAGTATTATTATAAAAGTCATGAATTGGCTCCTCTAGCCCTCAAAAGTCAGTAAAAACACAGATGGGTGAGCATTTAGAGACAATGTATCAAGTTGGTACAAGTTGGACTCCTATTAGGAGGGCCCCCTGGACAGATCCTCTACCTCGCATTGGATACCTGATAGTGGGTGGGAGAAGCACATCTGCTAAACACTAAAGTACAAATGTAAGTTTTTAAAGCCATGATGATTTTTTTAAATACTGATTTTATTGCCAATTGGTTATTAAATAAACAGCTATAACCCATTTGTATGCGCACTACCTTGATCCTTTAACATCCCCAAAACATACAGCTGAAAGAGGAAGTAAACAAGAACCTAACCTTGATATCCAGATGTAGAATGCTTTTATGGTGTAAATAATGTAAACCCTCAAGGATCTGACGGACAAACGAGCGGATCTGTAAGGAAATAAAAATATGTAAATGAGCCCAAAGAACATCACAGTAATATAAACACACAGAGCATGGGGGCCACAGGACCACTTACCTCTGATTCACATGCAGTGTTTTTTCTAGTCAGTCTGTCTAGAAGCTCCTCTTGAGAACATCTGTAGTCTGTTAAGGAAAAAATGGCATCCCCAACAGGAAAATGACCTCTTAACACTATCCCATTACAATGAGACCTCTCTCCACTTTCCATTAGTACACTGGCACTTACTAAATCCATGACAGCCAACAGCAGCTCCATGGCACAATTTACAGGGTCATTGAATTATTGATATGAATTATTTTTACATTGATTCTAAGTTTTATACTTCTTATGAACAAATTAGCAAATTGTAGGAAATATTTTGGGTCTGCTTTTTTATTTTGATTCTCATATCTATCAGTATAGGGTCTCCAATTTTGCTGTTTACTTTCCCACTTTCATCCTCTAACTCATGCAATTCCCAGTAACATTTTTGCCCACCAAAAAACCCCATGATATGGATACAGCTCCATAATGATGATAAGTGCACTCCTTTTCTCAAATGCCTCATGGAAGTACACAATCCTCTCATGGCTGAGCTGCGACAGGATGCTCCTCTCTCTCCTTGCATTCTCCCTCGCTGACCCGCGAGATGTGATGAATTTGGCAGCAAAGTCCTGTCCACTGCTCTTCTCGATCACATGACGTACATAAGAGAAGGCCCCTCTGATTAAAGATACATTGTGTTAGTATACACACCAATGATGTTAGACAGAACCACAACAAAGGCAAGAACACAAATAGTCTACACCAGAACCTCATAAACTTTGTGATCTGGGAACCAGTTGGTTTCTCTTCAATGCTCGCAGGGGTTGTATCAGATATTTAGAACATTTTGAACATGGTGATACTATATGTGCTACATTAGAAATGCATTTAGTTTTGGACGGATTTGAATAGAGTACATTTGGTCTTCATATATGTTAATCACCACAACAATCATTTAATATAGGTTGGGCAAAAGAGCGATAGAAGACCTCCACGTGCAATAGTACAGTAAATAAATAGTACATTTGTGTTCACATTTGAATGTTTAAAACAAGTTAAAAATCCTGTTTCCAGCTCAAAATTCCAAGAAATACAGTTATTACACTGCATTCTAGGAAGCTGAGCAGGGGCACGCAAATGTGCCCACAAATGCCTCGCTCTTCAATCCATAAACCATTTATTATATATTAATCTATACTCTAACTAAATCTGTGATTAATGATTAAAATGTTAGACTCTCCTCATACATTTTTTTGTTTCAGATAAGGTCTTAGGGATCAGCACTGCTCCCAAAACCAGCTATTGAGAACCATTCTTCTAGAATGAAGTCATAAATACAGATCATGTCATACACTCATATATAAATACATAAATATCATCATACACAGAACCTTACAGACAGTTCCCTATAAGTCTCCTGATGGCTATAACCTCCCATTCCCAAACATGCCCAAACTTTAGAACCCATTTTCTACATTCCCATCTCCCATCTCCCTGCTCACAGTTTCCAATATTGCTCTAATATCACAAATAAGTCATTCTCTATTCCTTCCAGTTTTCCTTCTTTGGTCCTCAAACTACTTCTATAACACCCAATACTTCTTATCTCTGACTTCCCATCAACCTTATAAACTATTTATAGCTAATTCCCAAAAAACAAAAAGACTAGCTGCTCAGGGAACATCTGCATGTAATTACTGAAATACAAAAGATTTAAATACTACAATTTAAATCCCCATTATGATAGATCACATGTCTCACTTCTTCTTCAACCACGATTACCACCCACATCTACAAATCTCCCATTTCGCCTCCTGTAATCCCTTTTTTCTATTGCCCACAACTTTCCACTCTGTGATCCAGACCACATTGTCCATCACCTCTACCTAAAATTAACATACTAACAGACCTATTAAATTCCCTGAATGTGTAAAACCATAGCCCGTAACATAGCCCGCAAGACTTTTGGCTATTAAATTGGCCCAGAAAAGCAACCCGCTAATGATCTGCAAGTTAAGGGTGAATAAACCCTAAGGGATGATGAAATTTGAACT
Organism: Discoglossus pictus; assembly: GCA_027410445.1. NCBI lineage: Eukaryota > Metazoa > Chordata > Amphibia > Anura > Alytidae > Discoglossus > Discoglossus pictus. Next base: position 83,461,844 of record CM050173.1, on the reverse strand, counting down.
CCGAGGTTGAAAATCCTTTCTCCTGTCAAGCACGTAAGTGTTACGTTCCAATCACGCTATTAAATTGCAACAAATTTCCACCACCACCACTTAGAAATCCAGAAGGGGACCAGGGGAACATACACCACACTAATCTACTCTGACCCATCAGGAAGAGCTGTAAAAACACATGAAGGCTGTGCAGAGGCACATGGAGCAACAGCCAACTCACCTCCATCAGGGGTAATCACCACTATGCTCATCCTGGAAAGTCCCATGCCATTGCTGGTGGCCATGTGCCCAGATGTATACCCATTCCCATTTGGTGACCTCCCATTATGTTTTGCTCGTGGTGGTGGTGAAGGGGCTTGTGTATCTGAACGAAGCTGTGAGCTATACCATGTAGGGCCCCTGTAGGTGGGCAGGTCATACCAGAGAGGTCAGACAAATCACAGTCCACTAGAGAAGCAACTGGCAACCCACTCCAGTATCACCTGTCATATTCCTATCAGGCCCTCAGGAGAATGTTGATACTCCACAATATCACTAATTGGACATTTGCATGTGGATTCACCCTTTATGTTGATTATTTATTATATATATTATTTTATGATATCTAATGCTATTATGACTATTATTATTGTTATATGTATTGATCTATTGCATAGTAACTAGGGCTCATATATTAACATAAATAGGAATGTGACACATATGTGATGTATGTGGATGTCCCATAACCACAAACATTGAAAACACATTGACATGGTTAGAACAGTATAACAAAGCTTTATTTCCTACACAGAGCACAATCAGAAATGGACAAGACTGTGCATTAATACCATGGGTGTGGTGTGGGCGCAGCCTGGGAGAGAAAGAGGCTTTGGGAAAAGGGGGATACCTACAGGCGGTAATGTCATAGTCTAGAATAAACATGATGCACAGCACCTACCAGGGTCACATGTGGTCACTACACCACTGCAACCGGAATCTGATTTTTTAAAAAAAGGATCATCACAAATCACTCCATTTAATTGAAGAAACTATTAATATGCATAGCACTTACAACTTGTCTACATCTTCTCAATGAAACAGATGATTCAACCTATGGACTGTTTCACACATACAGTGTGGTGACAAAAAAATCGGAAAAAAGTGGTCAACTAAAAAAAGTTGGAGGAGGATAAAAAAAAATGAATCAACATGCATGTACAGTACAGTGCTAAATACTGTTACTGTAACCATATACCAACTCACCTGATTCACATCTGCAAGCATTACTAACTATTAGCTAGGCCTCTGGATAATGAGCAATATGGGAAAATACCCATTAATACAGAGAGGACACAAAGGTCAGCAGCCAGATTCACTGTTACTTACATCAGACACGATGATCTGTTTTCATACTGATATTGAGGCCAGGATCACATGCTTCACTAGTGCTTATATTAATGCTGGCTGTCATTAGCTTGCCATTGTGAGACTTTGCAAGTCCACCGCCATAGCGGTATTGGTCTACATTTCAACTAACAACAATCATGTCTTCAATATCTGGCTATATGATAGCTTTAAGATTGTGGGAGCTAAATGTTAAGGGGGGCTGTCATTGAAGGAATGTCTTCATGAGAGGCACTGGGAAAACTTTACACCTCATACATTTACTTCACAATGCATGCAGATGCAGGAGATTCCTTCATGGATCTGAATTGTACCTAAAATTAAAAATTAAAAAGAAAGGCCTTAAAAATCATAGGGACTGCAGCATCTCTTCTCAACAGCATTCCTCAGTGACCATCAATTGATCACATGTTCAACAGAACCCTACGTTTCCACAGAGAAGATGATCATGGACCATGTGATGGGAGGTAGCCATCTGCATACAAAATATCCCCATCACATAGGCCAAGATCCAAGACTCTGTAGCCAGGCTAGTTTAGGTTAAAATTGTGATCAATACATTGTCACTGAGGAGTGCTATTGAAAAGACACAAATTTATGTGCAGCCCCTATGTCCTCCTCCGACTAGGCACATCCTCTGTGGCTGGCCGCCGTCACCTTGCTTGTGGCGGTGGGAGGGTGGCTGGGCAGGGGGAGGCAACCCCCCAGGAGGCACTCCCCAAGAGGCAGCGGCACTTGCAGTGGTGGTGGTCGAGGCATGGTGGGAGGAGAAGAGGGTCTGGGCTGCGGGTGGCCGGGGGATGCATCCGGGATGGAAGAGGTGGCGCATGACTTCTTTTGTTACTCCCTGGAATGTGCTCTGGTCTGCCCCAATAACGAGCAGCCCGGGCCAGGTAGGACTCAGTCATTAGATGATGCCTCCCCCCCCCCTATTGTGTCTTGCCAGGTTGCACATGACGTCCACATGATTGGCAGAGATCCCCCGGAGCAATTCCACCTGCTGCTGCATGAGGGACTGCATCTTCGTTTGAGCAGCCTGGCCTGATATGGGTGATGGAGGCCTGTGGGGTGTGGCCAGATGAGGAGGTGGCGGTGTGGAAGTGGGGAGGGTCTGGGACCCGGCTGGAGCCTTGGGCAAAACTGTCGGTGGTGTGGGTGGGCCTGCCCAGCGCACTACTGTGGGGGGGAGGAGGAGATGGCTGGCTGCTGGCATCAGTCCAGTTGGAGGGCCCTGGCGACAGCCTCAGCCTCTGGAGGAGGGGGATTGTGGGGTCGGTGGCGGCGGTGTGGCTGGAGGGCCGGATGGTGACCCCACCAGCCAAATTACATCCTCCTCCTCCGAGTCAGGGCCCTCATGTCCTTTTCCTTCCTCCTCCCCCTTCGCCGGTTCCTGCTGGGTGGGGGCTTGCTCCTCCACTTCCTGCTCCTATGGAGCATACGCCCCCGCCTCTGGCTCGCCACTGGACCCAGACCTCCTTGATGCTGAAAGAGATAAAACAGAGGTAAATGTCATTTGTAGGATGAATAATACATTGTTTTGTATGCATTCCGAATTATCTGACATCTAGGCTTTAACTTGGATGATTCTCCTAATTGCAACTCAGATTAGCTATCATTTGCTAGATGTGATCTATTCTTTGGTTCATGGTCTTGATCGTTCTTGGTTCTATCTTGATTCTGGCTGCGTTCGGTAACTGCATAGGCTGCAGTGGGCACACCAATACATGGGCTCTCTATTGCTTGATTACTGTTGTTGTGCCCAGGAATTACAGTGATTTGTCAGCTTCATGGATTTAATGACGCATTCATCTATCCCTTGTTAATTCCATAGAGCTGACATGACAGTGTCCTTGTTCGTCATCATGTACAAGTGTAATGTGTGTGATGCACATGTGGTGGCATGTCGTTGTATATGATATTCACCTGACACGGAGGCTGGGTCCTGCTGTGCCACCAGGCCTGAAGCTCCAGCGGCGGGCATCTGTCTCAGAAGCTCGTTAGCGACCCTCTCCCACTCATTATAGGTCACAGTCACATTCTTGTCCTCCTTGGCCATCATCCTCCTCACCTTGGCCCTGATGTTATCAAACCGGTGCTTGATGGACCTCACATCTCTTGGCGCTGCGCCTACCGCTGTAACCTCTGCCACTACCTCCTTCCATGCCTGAGCCCTAGGCCCTGGCCTAAATTCCCTCCCCACTGCAAGAATCATGGGGTGGCCATGGATAGCACCGAGGAGGACCACATTCTCCCGGTGCAAGTAATTGTGGACCCTGTGCTTGCCCTTAGCCTCTTGCCCACCCGACTGTGGATGGGGACCCTTTGCCTCCCTGACCTGTCCCTGAGGCATGACCCTTCCCCGAACTACCAGCACCTCTGGGATCATGCCCCTTCCCCTCTGTCCATCTCCTAAAAGTGTGCCTGGTGCTAGGGCCACCCTGCCACCACCCACCTCTACACTCCCATCCTCTTCCTCCTGCTCCTCCTCCACCACCTCCTCCGCCTCCTCTCCTCCACCACACCTCACCTCCTCCTCTCCACCACTACTCCCCGGGGACACCTCTCTCTCCTCTCTCTCCTCCTCCTCTCTCCTCCTCCCAACCTCTCCACTCCTCTCCCTCCTCTCTCCTCCCTCCATTATAATCACAAAAAGAAAATAAGGATACATAAAAATAAGTGTTGCTGTATATATAGGATGGAAAAAGAAATGTGTGTATTATGTGTATTTAGTAACTGTTGGGATATGGAGCATGGGTGGTGGGATGGGGGTGGTTGTATGGAGTGATCTAACTCTAAGTGTCTCTATGTGTGTTGTTTAAATTATGTGTATTGCGTTTATGTGTAATCTGTAAACATGTGTAATCAAGGATTAAGTGTAAAATTGTATGTAATAGAATAAAGAATGAAAAAAACCTCAAAATACTTCTCTCTGACTCTCCAAAACCACCAGCTCCAGGACCTGGATGCTATTTCGAAAGAATATACAACACAGAATATACAACACATGGGCAGGTGGAACGCAAATTTATAATCTCCCTCTGTCAATCATCTTCAGCTAGATCGCTTTCTATTGGAGGAGAGGCCTGTGTCGCACTACGTTATACCGCAATTGGATAGTGTTGTAAGATTGGCCCCTTAACAGCTTGCGTGTGCAGAAAGGGTTTACAAGCTTGCGTCTATGGCCCGTACCTCGCAGCATGGTTGAATTTAATAGCTCTGTAATGAAGTTCAATTTCAAGCCTGCAGCTTTCGTGGGTGTGCCGATGCCGCTACGGGCTTCAAATTTAATGGAGCTGATAGTGTTTGAGTGGAAGTGACCTAACCACATTGTGTGAGAGTTGGTAAGTGGATTGGTTCCTGCATCTCAGATAAATGTTTTTTGGATTATACTTTGTTTTCATCATACCTGACTTTCATGGTACTGAAGACAAATTACAAAATAAAAAAAAACTGTAAATATGACAAAAGTTGTTTTCTTTTCATGAAAATGTAATAAGTAATGACGTAGTTCACAGAGTATAGTATGTAGTAGTATGGAGATCCCACTGGCAGGCTCATACAGTGATTTTACTTCTCTCACCTCCCAATCTCCTTGTGGATGTTGTAATAATCTGTTAGCCGACGAACAGTTTCATCCAGGACTGACGCTGCTCTGGGCTCCACTGTGCAAAATTACAAAAAAAATGTAGTGTTATAGACTTGGCCCTGGGGCTCTAACTGTAAAGCTTTGATATGTACAGTAGTTGTTTCTACTAAAGGGTTGAATATGGGAAAGTCTTGGAGATTCCAAATATTAGTACAAATCCCCTCTTGGATAACAAAGCAATGGAAAGGATCATCCTTAGACCTCTATACCACATTAGGGATATAAAAAAAAGGGAACACCTACCTATCAGTCTTAAAAAACAAAATACACTGAGTTCTCCTTTGATAACTGTGGTTCTGTTAATCATTGATAGTAAAAATATAAATTGATAATACTTACTGTAATACTATTACTATGCAGAATCTGATATTCTCAAAGGGCCATTTTAATGTCCTAGCAGAAGGAGGTAACTGTTTTAATCAACATCCTATCAGACTGTTAGTCTCTACCGTTTATGAGGTTAAGACTCGATAATCTGGCTGGAGACAGCTGTAACTGGCTTGAAGAATAATCTAATCATGGACATGGTAATTTCAGTCTGTAGTCTATCCTGCAGCTTGATGTCAAGAGAAACCACTTTAACACAGCAAGTTTGCAGCCAATGGAGAGCACCACATTGATACAACCTTCTTGAAGGTACATTTAATATTGAATATTATTTTTTTAAACCACTTAATATGACTATTAATGATGGCTAATTAAAACACACAGCTTCTGTTGTTACAGTTTTACTTTAAAATAGAACTTCCTTAGTATATTGTTAGTGACCTTATTGGCACTACAGGTCAGGATTTGTGGCTATCCCTACTGTTCTAGCTGTTGCTGTTTTTTTCAAAAGCTTTGGAACCAGTGCTCTAGTCCAATTGCCCCATGGTTAATCCCCCTAGAAATAGCCTATGACATTTTCCCTGAGTCATAGTGGTAAACATGTTCTTACCAGCAAAGACCTGTAGCTCGGCCTTGCAGGACAGTTCTCCGGATAAGTTTTTGGCAGTGCAGGTGTACACCCCAGAGTCACTCGGGGAGGTGTTAAGAATTACCAGCGAACACTCAGTGTCATCATATACAAAGCTGAAGTGACCACTCTCAGCCAGGAGTTCCCCATCCTAAAGAGAGAGACACATATGAGTTAGAGACATCCGACCAAAGCGAGGGGACAAGCTGAAGATCTGGGAGAGACCAGAAGACAAAGCACACACACTAACCAAAGGAAGAAGCAGGAGGGGTGTCTGACATGGACCAGAAGACACAGCACATACTGACAAGAGGGGGAGGCAGGAGGGGTGTATGACATGGACTAGAAGACACTGCATATACTGACCAGAGGGGGAGGCAGGAGGGGTGTATGACATGGACCAGAAGACACTGCACATACTGACCAGGGGGTGAGGCAGGAGGGGTGTCTGACATGGACCAGAAGACACTGCACATACTGACCAGAGGGGGAGGCAGGATGGGTGTATGACATGGACCAGAAGACACTGCACATACTGACCAGAGGGGGAGGCAGGAGGGGTGTCTGACATGGAACAAAAGACACAGCACATACTGACCAGAGGGTGAGGCAGGAGGGGTGTCTGACATGGAACAGAAGACACAGCACATACTGACCAGAGGGGGAGGCAGGATGGGTGTATGACATGGACCAGAAGACACTGCACATACTGACCAGAGGGTGAGGCAGGAGGGGTGTCTGACATGGAACAGAAGACACAGCACATACTGACCAGAGGGGGAGGCAGGATGGGTGTATGACATGGACCAGAAGACACTGCACATACTGACCAGAGGGGGAGGCAGGAGGGGTGTCTGACATGGAACAGAAGACACAGCACATACTGACCAGAGAGAGAGGCAGGAGGGGTGTCTGACATGGACCAGAAGACACTGCACATACTGACCAGAGAGAGAGGCAGGAGGGGTGTATGACATGGACCAGAAGACACTGCACATACTGACCAGAGGGGGAGGCAGGAGGGGTGTATGACATGGACCAGAAGACACTGCACATACTGACCAGAGGGTGAGGCAGGAGGGGTGTATGACATGGACCAGAAGACACTGCACATACTGACCAGAGGGGGAGGCAGGAGGGGTGTATGACATGGACCAGAAGACACTGCATATACTGACCAGAGGGTGAGGCAGGAGGGGTGTATGACATGGGCCAGAAGACACTGCACATACTGACCAGAGGGTGAGGCAGGAGGGGTGTATGACATGGACCAGAAGACACTGCACATACTGACCAGAGGGTGAGGCAGGAGGGGTGTATGACATGGACCAGAAGACACTGCACATACTGACCAGAGGGTGAGGCAGGAGGGGTGTATGACATGGACCAGAAGACACTGCACATACTGACCAGAGGGGGAGGCAGGAGGGGTGTATGACATGGACCAGAAGACACTGCATATACTGACCAGAGAGAGAGGCAGGAGGGATGTATGACATGGACCAGAAGACACAGCACATACTGACCAGAGAGCGAGGCTGGAAGGATGTATGACATGGACCAGAAGACACAGCACATACTGAACAGAGAGAGAGGCAGGAGGGCCGTATGACATGGACCAGAAGACGCTGCATATACTGACCAGAGGGAGAGGCAGGAGGGGTGTATGACATGGACCAGAATACACTGCACAAACTGACCAGAGGTAGAGGCAGGAGGGGTGTATGACATGGACCAGAAGACACTGCATATACTGACCAGAGGGTGAGGCAGGAGGGGTGTATGACATGGACCAGAAGACACTGCACATACTGACCAGAGGGAGAGGCAGGAGGGGTGTATGACATGGACCAGAAGACACTGCACATACTGACCAGAGGGTGAGGCAGGAGGGGTGTCTGACATGGACCAGAAGACACTGCATATACTGTCTAGAGGGGGAGGCAGGAGGGGTGTATGACATGGACCAGAAGACACTGCATATACTGACCAGAGGGAGAGGCAGGAGGGGTGTATGACATGGACCAGAAGACACTGCACATACTGACCAGAGGGAGAGGCAGGAGGGGTGTATGACATGGACCAGAAGACACTGCATATACTGACCAGAGGGAGAGGCAAGAGGGGTGTATGACATGGACCAGAATACACTGCATATACTGACCAGAGGGAGAGGCAGGAGGGGTGTATGACACGGACCAGAAGACACAGCACATACTGACCGGAGAGAGGCAGGAGGGGTGTATGACATGGACCAGAAGACACTGCATATACTGACCAGAGGGAGAGGCAAGAGGGGTGTATGACATGGACCAGAAGACATTGCATATACTGACCAGAGGGAGAGGCAGGAGGTGTGTATGACACGGACCAGAAGACACAGCACATACTGACCAGGGGGGAGGCAGGAGGGGTGTATGACATGGACCAGAAGACACTGCACATACTGACCAGAGGGAGAGGCCGGAGGGGTGTATGACATGGACCAGAAGACACTGCATATACTGACCAGAGGGAGAGGCAAGAGGGGTGTATGACATGGACCAGAAGACACTGCATATACTGACCAGAGGGAGAGGCAGGAGGGGTGTATGACACGGACCAGAAGACACTGCACATACTGACCGGAGAGAGGCAGGAGGGGTGTATGACATGGAACAGAAGACACAGCACATACTGACCAGAGAGAGAGGCAGGAGGGGTGTATGACATGGACCAGAAGACACTGCACATACTGACTGGAGAGAGAGGCAGGAGGGGGGTGGGGCATGGACCAGAAGACACTGCACATATTGACCGGAGTGAGAGGCAGGAGGGGGTGTGACATGGACCAGAAGACACTGCACATACTGACCGGAGAAAGAGGCAGGAGGGGGGTGTGATATGGACCAGGAGATACGCCACATACTGACCAGAGTGAGAGGCAGGAGAGGTGTGCGACATGGAATAGGAGGCACAGCACTTAGTAGCCAGAGAGGTAGATGGTGGTATGATATGGACCAGGAGACAGGGGATGGAGGGGTGTGTGACACGGGCCAGGAGACACTCCTCATACTGACTAGAGAAAGAGTGGCAGGAGGGGTGTGTGTTATGGGCAAGGAGACTCTCCTCACATGGACGAGAGAGAGGAGTAGGTGGGGGTCTAACATGGACCAAGAGACAAGCCCCACACTGACCAGAGAGAGAGGCATGAGGGGGTGTGACATGGTCCAGGAGACACTCCTCATACTGACCAGAGAGAGAGTCATGAGGGGTGTGTGACATAGGTGATACTCCACATACTGAGCAGAAAGAGGGACTGGTGGGGTGTGTGACATAGGTGAGAAGATACTCCACATACTGAGCAGAAAGAGGGACTGGTGGGGTGTGTGACATGGGCCAGAAGATATTCCACATACTGACCAGAGACGCTAATAGATAAGAGGGATGAGTAATGCTGTGATACAGGGAGTTGGATTTAACTTAGCTCAAGAACTGGACAAACCTTATACCACATGATATCTGGAACTGGCTTCCCATCCACCACCACAGCAAAACGAGCTGTCTCTCCGGTGCCAATCTCAATGTCTTCCATGATAGATTCAAAGCGAGGAGTCTCTGAGAAAGAATAAAGAAGGCGACATCATGCAGTGCTGTCTGGGCAGGAAATGTATAGCAAAAGACGCAGAGCACTCAATTATACACACAACACTGAACTAAGCACCATAAACTATATTATATTTCGCTTTGCACTTAGAATGCAATATTATATTATTATTTTAGAGCTGAATTATGTACAAAGCAACTGGTTCTCCAATGCATTTTGTAAATTGACAAGGCAGCACAGTAGAGATGCAGGAAAAGGGAACCATCCTCTTGCTTCTCCCATCCAAACTATCTTTCCTCCTTTGTCTCACCTCTTCCTTTTATCTCCAGTCCTTCAGTGCCCTCTCCTGTCATTTTCCCTTTCACCATTTTACCTCCTCTCTTCCTTCCTTCTGGCTTTGATCTCCCCTTATCCTCTTCCATTCCCCTCTATTGCCCCCATTGAACATCTTATCAACCCCTTTATCTTTTTTGCTTCAATTATACTTTCTTCTGCTCCTTTGCCACCATCATATTTATTTCCCCCTTTCTCTACTTCCAGTTTCACTTCTTTCTCTTTTACCCTCTTCCCCATTATCTCTACTATCAATCCCTTTTCTTTCTCACCCATTTTTACCTTCTCTTTAAACTCAACCGCTTTCCCTTTCTCTCTCAGCACCCATACTCTTCTCCATTTCTCCAAACTCTCCCTCTATTCAGGCCGAAGTAAGTCTACATTTCCCATTAGTCAGAGGAGGCAGCTGCACAAGGGGGCACTTCAAATAGATGGCAGCACTTAATAATATCACAAATAAGGCATACACACTTTGCTTGCATATTAAAAATCCAAGAAGTGCCTTATTGTTTCTCTCCTATTCCCTGCACTGTGATGCTCATCTACTCACTTACAGTCTTATTAAATTGTGATTCAGCAAATTTAAAAGGGCTCTATTTAAGCACATAGCATATTTTTTTCAGACGTTTTTAGTTAGTGAAGACCTTGCTTTTGGATAGAAGATCACTAACTAAAAACTTCTGTAAAAATATGCTATGTGCTTAAATAGAGCCCTTTTGAATTTGCAGAATCGCAATTTAATAAGTCTGTATATATCCACATAGAATTATATCAATTGCATTATTAATTTGTTATCACAACAATCTCCAAAAGTACTTAGTAGTTTATGCCATTGGCCATTGATTACTCAGTTTTTCTAAGGACCATCACTAATTGAGGTTCTCCCTGTGTCATTCCATATGAGCCAATGAAATATAGAAAGATATATAAAGCATCTCCTATTACATTTTGCTCATTGCATGACATCTTTCAGACACCACACTCCTGCTCCTCAAGTACCTGCCATCTCAATAGCAATTGTGCAGATGTCACTTCCAAACAGGTTCCTAGCCTCAAATGTCAGCTGGCCAAGGTCAGACTTCTTTGGGCTGACCAGGATGAGTGAGTGCTGGTCATCATCGGGCATACTCAGCTCACACACTCCATCTATATTGCACAGAACGATTCCTCCTCTAAAGAGAAGCACATACAAAATGACTGTAATAGTCTGGCCACATCAAAATCTGAATACTAAACTCCTGGAGAACCGTGAATAGTCTAATGAGAGTGTGCAGTGTCTAATGAGAGTGTGTAGTGTCTAATGAGAGTGTCTAATGAGAGTGTGCAGTGTCTAATGAGAGTGTGTAGTGTCTAATGAGAGTGTCTAATGAGAGTGTGCAGTGTCTAATGAGAGTGTGTAGTGTCTAATGAGAGTGTGCAGTGTCTAATGAGAGTGTGTAGTGTCTAATGAGAGTGTGTAGTGTCTAATGTGAGTGTGCAGCCATGGAGGGATTTTCCTTTAATAGAAGATCTAGCAATATGGAAGAAGTGAATTCATGTATGAGTATGAGGACATGGGAATAATGCCTATGTACAAGACTATAATAGATGAAAGTTGGCATGGTAGTTGAGGAAGCCCTCTAACTATTCTTTACTTCCTAGTTTAGTTGCTTTTGAGGGACTTTGATTATATCCCTTAATGACAATGATATGTTTTCTGCCAAGTAAGAGTTAATAGGTCTGTTGGGTTTAGCTCCTTGTAATACAATTTTCATTTTTAGTGGGCATAACCTGATACAGACAACAATCAAGATTGTCCTTTTTTCTCTACATTGAGTTTTTTCTTACCTTTGCCATGTGACATCGGCCTCTACGTGATTGAGTGTCACGGTCACACACAACCGCTGATTCTCCACCATATATAGGAGCTCAGGACGATCCACAATCACTGGCGCCTCCAACAGGTACGGACCTGCAACAGCAACCCATAGCTGGTTATATCATCCCTTCTGTGCTTTAAAAGACCACTGTAATCCTGCATGTAAAATATACACTTCTGAAGAGACACACACTATGCTGCGGTGGAATCTACCATTTCAGTTTCTGCTGGGCAACTTTCTGAAATGGGCTGAGACTAGGAATTAGGAGGAAATGTCTATATGCACAATAGTAATGTGGCAGCTAAAAATGTCAGTGTTTTTATCATGACCAATGGAAAGCTGATTGCATACAAGGACACCCCCTGTTGAGAGAGTAGCAGACATAATCAGTTTAGAAAAGAACATGAAACACTGAAGTTATGAATACAAGTAAAAAAGTGTAAAGCTTGAGTTTATTTCATATATTTATTTATTTTCGCTTGCAAAGATGTTTTGCCTGAATGGTTTTCAAAAGCAGAAAATTGACTGCAGTGGTAATTTAAAGGGGCACAGGCATTACATGTTTCTTATCATGCATCTAGGATATATTTTTGCATAAACAATGAGTGATTTTAAGTAAAAAAGTGCTTGTTTGTTAACTAATCTGGCAAATAATATAGAGATAGAGCCTTTGGAAGCTGCTTCTCAGAGTTATAACACTTATAATGAAGAACACCAATTCTTTAGTTATAAGATCCTGAGAAAGCAGCTTCTTATCTGTGCGCCTTTCCTTTGAGTTTTAACGCAAAAAAAAAAAAAAAACTTAATTCATTTAACAAATCATTTAGATGAAAACGGTCCAAATAAATGCAAAAGTTAATATATTTATCTGTAAAAGTCAAAGATTTTACTTTTCAAAGTATTTTCAAAACTCCAAATATTATTTTTCTGTTATACTCAGGATTTTCTTGCTTATTTTCAAAGTAAACAATTTCTAAATAACATTCTGAAACTTAATGAATCAGATCTTTTAAATTGCATAGACAAAAATGATTAGAAACACATTTATTTTCAAACCTTTATCAGTGTACTACACAATGGAAATCTCCTGTTCCATAATATTCATTAAAAGATCTAGAAAAGGCCACAATACGATCAAATAACATTTAATAACAAGTAATCACTGGGATATATCCCACAAAATCTCACATTAAAACTAATTTACAACAGAAATGTAATCCCAAAATATTTTCATTGCGCGTGGTGCACCTGTGGTCCTTTTATATCATTGTCTGTGGGAATGCCCATAAGGGATAACTGATGTGTAATCAATCTCAAAATGATTACATGAATACACTAATTATCACTATTGAATTAACTCTAGAATGGGTGATATTTGGTATAATTAAAGAGATGTAGAAGGTTTCTGGATTGTACTAGGTTTATGATATCCCTGTGTATGTATTTACTTTTATGTACTTTATTTTATTAAGAAGTGTTTATACGCTCTGTTGTTACTGCCTAAAAACAGATCAAAATCCAGAAAATATCACTTTAAGAGCATTTCACAAGTCAATAAACAATTGCTTTAATTACTAGCAGCGTCCACTCACATTATTATCGATGTTGATACAAAAAGAATCTCCCACTTTTTCATTGACAATTAACACATTAATATTATTATTTAATATAGATTAGGTGGAAACTAAATCTAATTGTTAATGTTTTATGTGTATAGGGCCTATATCTAAATACCTTGTCAAAAGACACTAAAAAACAAAAAATAAGTACATTTCCAAACACATCCTGGTATTTTATGGAGACTCTTCATAGTAGGTGCCCAATTAACATCTGAGGCCCAGATTGGTCCACGTGCCATTTTCCCATTTACTTTTTTATCTTTTTCTTCTGATATAAATGTTGTCTACAATATTTAGTTAACCTATGTCTTTTAAAACATTTATTGATGATAATGTAATTTCTGGTTGCTTGAGAGCTACTATTAAAACAAGCCTAGATTAGCTGCACATGGGATGCCCCTCTAAGTATATTTGTCAGTGAGGGCTGTTCTAGCAGCAGCAGCTTTCACTCCTCACTTACACACAGGGGGCTGGAGGGTGCAGTGCTGACCCCAGGGAATGTTACGCCAACACTGCCCAGGCTCAGTCACTCATGTCTATCTGCTTCCAGGTAACACTGAATTGCAGAGACGTACAGTGGATGAAATCTAGGTGCCTGTAAGCATTATGTGGCATAACAACCTGGCTCCTGACATTTGTTGAGCCCCAAAAAAAGTACAGTATTCAATTGTTTCTGGTTGCTTGAGTTCTGGTTAACTGAAAGTCTACTGTACTTCCTAAAGATGAATGTATTATTTTGTGGAAGTTTTAAACTTCATAAATTGTTTTTTAAGCAATATATGTTTGTACTATTTTCTAATTGTTACTAATTAATATTCTTGTTATGAGCTGATGAGTTGTTGATATAAAATTATTAAATATACCATTGTAACAAAATATTATACAAATCATTTACTCAGTGTTTAAAAGTATATATTAAACTAAGCTATCTGTATATGTAAAGTATCAGGTGGACAACCATTGGTAGATTTCTCCTCATCAGATTTTCATTTCATTTCTATTTTCAATTCCTTACAGTTGTGGGATAAAAACGTAATAATTTATAACAATAAAATAAAAGATTTTAATTTAATAATATAGAGCCTTTACTGTATATTATGGCCACCTGCTTTGCCTATGTGATATATTAATTATGGTTCACAATTACTCTGTAAGGATTTTAGAGAAACTAAATTATATTTTCACTAGTTTATTTTGGATAAATGTACAATTTTCTTTTGTACAATAAATTGAATAAAAAAATCATCAATTGTTTTGAGAGCTTCCTTCCATTCCCCCATCCGGCCTCCTCCCACTCACCTCTGTTGACCAGTCTCACACTGTCACTGGGGGGCGATGGTTTGCTGTGTGCGGTTGGGGTGTTGGTGACCACACGGAATAGATACTGGTGGTCTTTGGTCAGTGATCTGACACAATAACAGATGTCCTTCAAGTTGCTGGCAATGACCGTCCACTGGGGAGACCCCACAACCTGCTGCTGGACGGAGTAAGTAACCTGAGCAAGATCTGTAGGAGAACATAGGAAACCTCCATTATCCACCAGCTATATACTGTATATGTTGGCATGCTGGCATCCCACTCCTCTCTTATACCTATCCCTACTGTATTTCAGGGACATTGAATGGACGCATGGATATTTATTGCATTTGAAAGTTGATAAAATACCACATTGTGGTACATTAAAAGCAGGAAAATGGATTTCAATTTGTAACTGCTCTTAGGAGCTTGTTCCTTAAGGCCAATTAATTATTCTTGACTACCATTGAAATCTATAGACATACACTTCTGTTAGCACAGTGAAGTGTAAACCATTTTTACTTAATATATTTAATGCAAGAGACAATGTTGGTAATGTTTAAAGCAACATAAAATGATTTGTAGAGAAAATATTAATTTTAGCAGACCATAGAAGATGACATGACAGTAATCACTCCTGTTCAAGTCAGACACAGAACAGGGTCACGTAGGATAGCAAGTTTAAGTGTGACCATCTGTGGGGGAGAGGAAGGGGTCATATAATAAAAGCTGATCTGACTTGTCAAATCAAAAAATAAATCTCCCTTCCACTTACCTCCTTGCATTCCAAAATAGATAAATAAAGAGCAGAATACAACCCTTTTTATATATATATATATATATATATATATATATATATATAGTGGATGTAAAAAGTCTACACACCCCTGTTAAAATGTCAGGTTTCTGTGCTGTAAAAAAATGAGACAAAGATAAATCATTTCAGAACTTTTTCCACCTTTAATGTGACCTATAAACTGTACAACTCAATTGAAAAACAAACTGAAATCTTTTAGGTGGAGGGAAGAGGAAAAAAAAAGAAAAATAATGTGATTGCATAAGTCTGCACACCCTCTTATAACTGGGGATGTAGCTGTGTTCAGAATTAAGCATTCACATTCCAAATTGTGTTAAATAGGAGTCAGTATACACCTGCCATCATTTAAAGTACGTCTGATTAACCTTAAATAAAGTTCAGCTGCTCTAGTTGGTCTTTCCTGAAATTTTCTTAGTCGCATCCCACAGCAAAAGCCATGGTCCACAGAGAGCTTCCAAAGCATCAGAGGGATCTCATTGTTAAAAGGTTACCAAGAGGCCTACAGCAACATTAAAAGAGCTGCAGGAATATCTGGCAAGTACTGGCTGTGTGGTACATGTGACAACAATCTCCCGTATTCTTCATATGTCTGGGATATGGGGTAGAGTGGCAAGTCAAAAGCCTTTTCTTACGAAGAAATTATCCAAGCCAGGCTACATTTTGCAAAAACACATCTGAAGTCTCCCAAAAGCATGTGGGAAAAGGTGTTATGGTCTGATGAAACCAAGGTTGAACTTTTTGGCCATATTTCCAAAAGATATGTTTGGCGCAAAAACAACACTGCACATCACCAAAAGAACACCATACCCACAGTGACAACATCATGCTTTGGGGCTGTTTTTCTTCAGCTGGAACTGGGGCCTTAGTTAAGATATAGGGAATTATGAACAGTTCCAAATACCAGTCAAGTTTGGCACAAAACCTTCAGGCTTCTGCTAGAAAGCTGAACATGAAGAGGAACTTCATCTTTCAGCATGACAACGACCCAAAGCATACATCCAAATCAACAAAGGAATGGCTTCACCAGAAGAAGATTAAAGTTTTGGAATGGCCCAGCCAGAGCCCAGACCTGAATCCGATTGAAAATCTGTGGGGTGATCTGAAGAGGGCTGTGCACAGGAGATGCTCTCGCAATCTGACAGATTTGGAGTGTTTTTGCAAAGAAGAGTGGTCAAAATGTGCCATGCTGATAGACTCATACCCAAAAAGACTGAGCGCTGTAATAAAATCAAAAGGTGCTACAACAAAGTATTAGTTTAAGGGTGTGCAGACTTATGCAACCATAGTATTTTATTTTTATATTTTTTCTTCCCTCTACCTAAAAGATTTCAGTTTGTACAGTTTATAGGTCACATTAAAGGTGGAAAAAGTTCTGAAATGATTTATCTTTGTCTAATTTTTTTACAGCACAGAAACCTGAAATTTTAACAGGGGTGTGTAGACTTTTTATATCCACTGTATATATACATACATACATACATTTAAATAAATATAAAAATACTAGTCATTTGCCTGTCATATGGTTAGATATTGCCCGGTATAAGTTTTCATGTCTCCGTCCCCCTCTCCCTCCCCTGTGTCTCTTCCCCCACTCTCTCTCCCCTATGTCTCTTCCCCCTCCCTCCTCTGTGTATCTTTCCAGCCTCCTCCCTCCCTCCCCTTTGTCTCTTTCCCCTCCTCCCTCCCTTACCTGTGTCTCTTTCCCCTCCTCCCTCCGTCCCATGTCTCTTTCCCCCCCCTTCACACCTGTGTTTCCCCCCCAACCCCTGTGTCTCTTTCCCCTCCTCCCTTCCTCCACTGTATCTATTTCCCCTCCCCCTCCCTCCACTGTAACTATTTCCCCTCCTCCCCCCACCCCCGAGTGCGCAACGTGCATGCGCATTGCTGAATATAGTTTCCATAGGGCGCATGCGCTAGCCACCGTTACACACTACGGAAACTACAGTATATTACTCAGATATAATTTTTTTTATATTTTCGGCAAAAAAATACTCTGATATTCATCATGAAAAGTCACCCACCTCATGGTAGTCAAAATATAAATTCACCCAATGATAATGTGATTCTATATTCGTCTGATTCAGTATTTGTACGGCCCTCAGGAACTGATTAATGACAAATATAGAGGTTACACTTTGTATATATATATATATATATATATATATATATATATATATATATATATATATACACATACACACACTTACAGACAGAAATATCTGTGTATCAAGATTTCTGTGCATATACAAACATATTTCAGTGTACTACACTGCATCTTTAGGCAGCCTGTGGCCCCCTGAAAATGTTCTGCCCTAGGCCTGGGCCTTGTGGCATCCCTGGTCAAAGATTCACATAAATGATTATCATCACTGATTACATGTATTAATACAAATACACAGAGAATGAGTTGTACCTATGGCAGGGTCCAGCCTCTTTGGAGGTTTCCATCTAAGTTTGACAATTCTTCCTGTAACAGAAGTAATTGCAGGAGGACCATCCGGAGGGGTAGGTACAACATCTAAAGAGAACAACACACACGCATATGTAGGAAGAACATTTTGGTAACATGAGTATACAATACAGAAAATAAGAGAAGACTCTGATCAAGAGAGAAGACATGGTGTAATGTGTCTGGTTCTTAACCCATTCAGGGTAAGCATTTTTTAGTCTAAAGTAATTTGGCATTGAAACAAATGAGAGCATGCAGGTCGTAATTAGCCTCATTACCTACTGAGGTATTTATTTGTTCATTCTTCTCAATGTCTTTAGACTCACAACAATGCAGGTAGACACCCATGGTGTAATAAGCAATTATTAGCAACTATCACCTTCAAAACTGAGATAACAGACCATGCTTGGTTGGTATATCATGAATCTTGAATTACAAACATTGTATGTATAAGAAAAAAATTTTTTTGTGGAATTGAAATGATAAAATGTGTGTAATTACCAATAATTTTTGGTTTGCATCACATTTTGAACTTCAACAACGTCCCTTTAAAGCAATGGTGGGCAAATTGGCTTACAAGGACCAGCCCAGGATTTCAATCTCTTCGAGTAAGAGATCAGGTCATCAATCATTATGAGACTGAGAAATACAAAGATGGATTGAAATCCTGGACTGTCAGTGGCTCTTGCAGGGCCATGTTCCCCACCATGATATATATATATATATATATATATATATATATATATATATATATATATATATATATATATATATATATATATTTATTTATTTATTACTTTTATATATATATATAAATAGATATATATATATATATATATATATATAGATATATATACCTAAATAAATAAATAAATAAATAACAAAAAATAAATAAATAAATAAAAAAATATATATATATAGATTCATGTATATATATATATATATATATATATATATATATATATATATATATATATATATATATATATATATATATTGGCCCATTATGACCATTTAGAGCAGTGGTGGACATTTATTTGGCAACTGCAAACTGCACAAACATATAATTTATAGATTAAAGAAAAATACTTTAAATGTGTATTTCCACACAGCAAACTGTTATTGCTGCTGATCAATGGAATCAGCAATTCTGCACATAAAATTGCGGGGCTTCCTGGCAAGGTGGTTAGTGGGTGAGGGTCCTTACCTGTGACATACAGGTGGGCGTAGCAGGCTGCCTTCCCCACCTTGTTTGAGATGACACTTTTGTAGACACCGGCATGAGAATGGCTGACAGAGGAGAACACCAGACGGTGAATGTCTTTATCTGTAAACGGGAATAAAAATAAATATATATAAAAAATACAAAAATATTGGAAACAAAAATAATTATCACTGGTCTGGCATGGAAAATCTTTCTTGCAGAGATTTGCTGGGAAATGAAATTCCTTCTCACATTGAGTCATCCTACAGTCGTCTGTACTCTGGATCTTCTGGCCATTGTGGTACCAGGTGATGGTTGGGTAAGGCATCCCTGTCACTTGGCATTCCAGCTGGACCTCTCTAGACTCTACCACATCCAGGTCCTGCAGGGGGCGCAGGAAATCTGGCATCAACACCCCCTCTACCTCAGACTCCTGCACCTCAGGTTCTTCTGGAATAGATGGCATCTTCTCCAACTTGGAACTGGCATGGAGACAGGAAGGAGCATACTGTAATGACAGGTCTAAGAGTGTCTCAAACACCATTGAATAGGCGACAAGTGATAGGATACAAACCCTAAATTAAAGCACCTTGAGAAGCACCTTCATTTGATTGGTTCACTTCATTTCCCTATCTCCTAGTAAGGCTCTCGCTCAGAACTTCATTCTTTATCTATCTTGAATGCACACAATGTGCAAATATCAGGATACCATAGTAAAATTGCACAGGGACCCTGTCTGTTTTTTGTAGACTTTAGTTTCCTTACATGTGGGAGGAAGCAGCAGGGCGAGGTTCCTCCACATACAGCTCTGCTGAGCACTCAGCTTCTCCATGCTCATTGCGGGCGGTCACGGTGTACTGCCCCTCGTCCTCAGTTGCCACATGGGGGATCATTAGAGTGTGATGCCCATTCTCTCTCAGAATGTGCATGGTCTCACTCTCCTGCACTGGGCGACCTAAAGGTAGGACAGTGAGCGGGAGAAGGAAAAAATGGAGTCAGTAGATTGGAGATATAGGGCTGGATTTAGATGTGCTGATATCCTAGGTTACATTTTCACAATCAATTTAAGACTGGGAATCAAGGGATGGTAAAAGAAAGATAGGGAAGAAGAGAAAAGAGAGAGACGAGATAGGGAGGAGAAAGAGAGACCACAAAGTTGAAGAAAGTGTAGGAAAGGTGCAAGAGAGAAATGGGAGAAACAGAGTATAAAGTATAGATGAAGGGGATAAAAGAGAAAAGAGAGGAAAAAAGGGGCAAATCAGAGAGCATTAGAAGTGAAGAGAGTACAGTAGAGGAGAAGAGAGAGTGCAGTATAGAAGAGAAAGTGCAGTGGAGAAGAAAAGAGAAGAAAAAAGTGCAGTGGAGAAGAAAAGAGAAGAAAAGAGAACAGTGGCGAAGCAAAAGAACAATGGTGATCCTTGAAGAAGAGAGTGAATTGGAGGAGAGAATGTAGGAAAGGAGTGAGCAGTGTAGAAAGGGAGATGACGGGAGAATTCAGCTGGGGAGACAAGAGAATACAGTGGAGGTGAAGGGAGAGTGCAGTGGAGGATATGAGAGAGTGCAGTGAAGATAAAGGGAGAGTGCAGTGTAGAAGAAGTAAGACAGGGAAGATATAGAATCAAGTAGAGATGAGAGAGCTTTTGATGCCACACCTTGATTTCCTGCTACCCTTTGGGAAATCAGGTCTAGTGGACAGTTGGGTATAAAGAGACTTACAGAAGTCCTTTATCATGCAGAAAATCCACTAATTAACCAAATACTAATCAGTTTTCAAATAACAAGACTGAGTGTGCAAAAATATCCTCTGACAGGGCCGTGACCCATCAAACTCCATCTTTAAAAATATTCTATAATGCTCTTTCAGACATAGAATTATCACAAGCAACTAAAAGTTAGGGGAATTAATCCCAGCCTAACCACTTTTTAAATTCTCCTTATAATTGTCATGTCCAAATGCTTCCATCTACCCCTGCCATACATTATTATTATTATTATCATGTATTTATAACGCACCAACATATTCTGTAGCGCTATATATAAGTTGTGATCAAGGCAAAACAATATTAACATATTACAAGGATGGATGGCCCTGTCTTTGAGTTTAGAATCCGGTGTTCATAGAGCTTTCCCCAAAGCGCCACGCAAGACTGAGAACTTGCAGACTTATACATCTGACATTTATCCTTTACAGTGAATATCCCATTTTGGCTTTTCAGCCAGATATGTTTTTTCCCATGACCAAGGTGGTTCTGATTGGGTCCAACTGGGACAGTTCCAAGTTCCATGTACAACATCTTAAAAGTTTTCGTTTTACGACTCTAACTCCTATATTTATTTATATTTATAAGCTAAAGTCTGCAGAGTATTCCTCAAGTAAGGTTATACCATCTCTGATGCACTCCTGTAGACTCTGAAAATAACTATATTTTGTTTATAATTTAATGCGCAGTCTTTTCTCCACTTAACATGTAGGCTGTTACTCAGTTTGGGAAGAGATTTCTCAATAGAGATAGAGACTTGTCCATGTTAATGAATCCTTATACAGTGACGATAAATCAATTTACCAAAATGTGTCCATGTGATGACAGGAGGGGGGGTGCCACTGATCTTACAATCCAGCCTAGCAGTGCGACCCTCCACCACATCTCGATCTGACATCTTCCGAGTGAAGAGAGGAGCCAAGGAAGGTCGCACTGTCAGCATAGCACTGCATGTCAGCTCATCTGTTAATGAGAGAGAGGTGGGACACATGTGAGAAAGGGATGAGGGAAGGAAGAAGAATAAAGGCAACAGTCAGTAGTTATAATAATGATTAATTAACTATAATAATGATTACTCAACTATTTATCTATCTATCTATCTATCCATCCATCTATCTATCTTTCTATCCATCCATCCATCTTTCTATCCATCATCCATCCATCTATCTTTCTATCCATCCATCCATCTTTCTATCCATCATCCATCCATCCATCTTTCTATCATCCATCTATCTTTCTATCCATCATCCATCTTTCTATCTATATATCCATCCTTCTATCCATCCTTCTATCCATCCATCCATCCTTCTATCCATCCATCCATCCTTCTATCCATCCATCCATCCTTCTATCCATCCATCCTTCTATCCATCCATCCTTCTATCCATCCATCCATCTATCTATATATCTATCTATCCATCCATCTATCCATCCATCTATTTATCTATCTATATTTCTAAGGATTTTTTACAGGACATGGCAGAGAAGGATGCAGTTACGTACTCCTGGGCGTATTCTGGATATTCTCTAGACTGATATTTATCTACTCAGTTTTTAAACAAAAAAAATTAAACTCAGTTGTATGAACACTGCAATGGTCCTTTAACAAGACTCTGTTACCCCAACATATGTATTTAGTTTTAAAAACTGCCTATACATTGTATTAGATATTTTTCATTCTTGAGATACTCAGCATTGTTTGTGTGGCTCCTTTCAACTATTGTGCAGTGGCATGTGCTAATTAGTAGCTTAGTATGCTTGACAGATGTGATGGATGTGATCTTACTGCATACCAGGGGATATTTCTTTGAAACCACAGAAACTAACAGGCAGCATGTGTTTAATAATTAGCTAATTAGCATTCTGGAGCTGCTCATTTACATAATAATGCAGCACAAACAATGCTTAATATCTGTGGAAATATTTATTTTATCAAATTTCTAATACAATGTAGAGCCAGTTTTTCATGTTTATGAACAATTTAAAAAACAACTTGATTTTGGGGTCCCTTTTAGTTGTTAATACATTTATCCAGGGCAATATCATCAAGTCCTGGGTGTAGCTGAGATAACATCTTATAAGGAGGGCCCTTACCTCTTGCAGTGCTTAGTTTGCAGGTGTAGACCCCGCTGTCGTCTTCATGCACAGAGTTGAGGAGGAGTATGCACTGCTTCCCATTGAAGCGCATCTTACAGTCCAGCAGCGCCGGCTGCAACAGCTTCCCCCGGAACATCCAGTCCACGTCCAGATCAGGGGGCCCAGATATCACACACTCAAACACAGCCGCCTCACCAGCGCTCACACTCACATCTCGCAAGGGAGTCACCACCTCCAAGCTGGCACTGCCAGGGGGAGCTGCTCCCATACAACACCAAGACACAACAAGACATCACAAAGTGGCACAACACAATGACCAACAGAAAGACAACACAAAGAGAGGGAAGAGAAATGTTATACCCAGAAATGAGAGGAGGAACAGAAGATGAAGAGATGACAGGAAGATGGAGAGAAGGAACAATGAGTTCTCATGCATGAAATATAATCATTGGAGCAATGTCCCAGTCAAGAGTGAAAATGCTCCCCTTTACTGCAATGCCATAAGGGCAAGATGTTTTAATTAGGCATTGATCTTTAATACAATTTCATTTAAAATATTTATAAAAGTAATATTCATTTTTAAACATATTATCAAAGACCAGTCTCAGCTACTGTAGGTCGTTGCCCGCCATAAGGTTATGGCTTTGTCTAGCAAACAGTGTTCAGTTTTCAAACAATGGTCTCCACTAGCTGGAAACTTGGGGCCTCATTCAATTGCAATTTGGCCAATTGAATAGGGCTCTATATAAGCACATAGCATTTTACAGAAGTTTTTAGTTAGTGAAGACCGTGCTTTTGGATAGACGTTCACTAACTAAAAACTTCTGTAGAATAATTTGATATGTGCTTATATAGAGCCCTATTCAATTGGCCAAATGGCAATTGAATTAGACCCTTGCTGTTTTAAAATCATTCCCCATGGAACAAGCTTATGATGTAGGGCTTTGGCCTCTAAATTATCATAAAATCACTTTGATCTGTAATCCCCTTCCCCCTTGATGACCTGGAAACTGATACCCCCACTTTTGAAAGTGATACTTATATTGACATACTTAATAATGAATATCAGTTTTGTAAATAAATAAGAATTTTATTAATCATCAATGCACAATTAAATGAACTAGTTCCTCTTGCTAGGATATTAAAGTGGTCTAAGAAAACTACATGGTTACTGCCCTGTAACATGCTTGTTTGATAAGCGAAAGTAAGGGGGGATGTGATCACCCTAATCTAGTACATTGCTATAAATATTATGTATGGGTCACCCTATTCTGACCAAAATAGGAAAAAAACTAAAGTAATTAAGCAAAATATAACGCTCACCAACCTTTTAAATTCTTAAATAAGTTAGAAGCAAATCATTTTCTATAAATATTTTTTTTCCCCAGAAAATTAATACTAGAATAATGATCTGTGTGAAGGCTTGTAAGGAGATAATTTGCAGTAATGCAAAGGTGGATATATATGGAATAACCTTTCAGCATGTGTGGTAGGGAAAGATACAGTAGAGTAATTCAGGAATCAATAAGACCGTCCTGTGAATGAATAAACTCTTATATATATAGGAAGATTTGTACATACCTGTAATTAATATGTATGTTTTTTTTTTCTTTATGTTTACATTCACTTTATATTTTATCATTTAAGTGAATAGCACTGCACGTGCAGTACAGCCAGTGATCTGGACAAGCTGGGAGATTTACTATTAATAAACCACCAGGGTGATGATTCTCATAGTGAACATAATGGGTCTGGCATCTGGTCCTAGAAAAAATAGCTGTTACTTAATATCTTTGCTATTTGGTGCCAACTATTGTGAGACTTGACTGATGGTCTGTGTTTATCCTCATTTAGGAGGGTTACATTTACACCTAAGCATTTACTCAAAATAACTCTCTCTATGGGGCGACTTTGTCATCTAACAGGCTCCAGTCAAATCTATATTACAGTATTACTTATGAAACTAGATGTGGCCTTATACCAATCTTCTAAAAGTACAAGATTAATCTCAATAGGGGAGATGTCTAGGCTTATATTTGAGTTTATACAGGTTTGCAAAAAAGCTAAAATCAGAACAAGCCTTAGTTCTTCCTTTTTTTTGTTTATGCTGTTTTTCATTGATATCATAAATATGTGAAATTTTTCCTAAACTATAATAATCTGTTTACCCTTCTAGTTATTAAAGCACTTGCCCCAGACTTGTATGGTCACATGTGATTCTGCCTTATTGGATTTATATAATAAACTAGACTTAAAGACATATGGAAGTTTGTGTGATCTCCTGTGTGTAAGTCTGTCTGATTGGGCATCTCATATCAAATCATTTTATTGAGGAATTCTGTATATTTTTAATTCAAAGTACATTTGAAATGACTTGTTTGAGCTCCACCCACAAGGGACCCGTGTAGGCAGAGAGTCCTAGTCAATGAGCTGTGCGGAGTTGTGTACTAGCCAATCAGCTGTCAGTATCACGGCTGCCTCCCGAGCAGCTTTGTATCAGCCAGTGAGAGGGAAATAGATATATTGTTTTACTGGCCTCTGATTGGTCATGACTAATTATGAAATTTATGCTAACTTGGCTTTTCAGGGGTGTTCCTTCTCAAAATCAAGTGAAGACATTTTGCAAACTTTAGGGTAAATGTATTAATGTTTATTTTGTTTTTTTTTTCATGCAAATTTTTTTTTATCAGATGCTTCATAGTCCAGGAAACTTCCATATACCTTTAAATCATGACAGCGTTACATTGTCTAACATATGAAATGTGTGATGGCATAAGAATGGAATCTATTACTCGCAAATGAAACAATGTAACAACGGAATGTTCAGAAACATTAACAATGTCTGGATACATCACAGCAATTGTTTCATTGGTTGATCCACTTATGACATCATAATGGTTGAGTTGCACTGACAATAACACAATATATTGTAACAGGAAACAGATGCACATGATACAAAATACATTAACTTGAAGACATAACATTGACAGGAGCGAATGATACAACTGAATATCCTCCAGGAAAAAACAAACACACATTTGTTCCAAAACAAAATTTTATTGGGAACTACAGAAAAATAAATTTATATTAATCAAAGTGATTGTGATCTGAAAAAGAGTAGCCTGGGATCTGTGAGACATATAATACATCAAATGAAAAATTCATAATATTCTGAAATATTACATAGCATGAGACTGTACTACTGCATGTACTACTGCATTGACATCTAAGGGGCATGTTAGAAGGGCAGAACAGCAGTTTTTATAATATGTTGATACCGTAGATGGAGAACACACACTCAACCAACATTCTCTCTAATGAACAGTAGAGTCTAAATATTCAGTCATATATTCAAATTAATTATTAAAGGTTAAAAAATTAAGTTAAATAATAATGTTTTTTTTTTATCCTGCAGCACAGCTCCACCCTCTCTCAAATTAAAGGACTACTGTAGTTGTATATTTAATATATTCTTTGATTAAATAATTATATTTGAAAATGGGTTTCATTTTGTGCTGCCATTGGATTTTGATGGCTAATTAGAACCAATATGACTATGTAGTCTGCTTATTATATCTACCTAAAATACTGGCTTAATAAAGATGTGCTTGCCCTTATCAGTTTAGCTGGAAATCTGTTCCATCTATCTACTTCCTTTCTGTAAATAGGAACTTTCAATTATTACCCAATTAGCTTCCAAACAGCTTTGTGTGCCTTATTAATGGCTGAACAGCAACATATTGTGTTTTTGTACCCATTTGGTTTAATGCAAATCAGATAAGAAAACATAATTAACATGGTCTTACACTTCCCCTTAAATCTGGTAAGACAAAGGTGAATTAAATGCCTTTTTTATCTGTCTGTCTTGTTTTATTGTGAATTTTCTGGAACTAATGAAATTTATATTCACTAATGAAAAAGATTTTGGAATGTATGAAACATGCTACTTTAAGATCTGGCCCTTTAATGATTCTAAAAAAAAGTTGTTAAAACAGCTATGTTGCATAAGGTATATCCTTAATCTCACAGTGGGGTGATAAGCATGACGTGCCCATTTAGCAAAAGCAGTGTAATTACAGAGGCTTATACAAGTTAACGCTTCTTTTTTTATAACGACTGGTCATTGGTGGAGCTACTGCGGATAAAGCAGGTGCAAAGCACAGGGTCCACAGCTGGATAGGAGGGTCTAGAGTAAAGGGGTCTCTAGAGGGTGATCTAGGGGTAATCTCATCACCTACGTATAAATTTGGCTGTTTATTGACCCGTACAGGCGTCTATGGGTTCCTTGGTGGTACAGTGGTTAGGATTTGGTGCCTTCACTGCTACAACCTGGGTTTGATTCCAGTCAGGGAACCAAGAGGTCACATCACCCTTAAACCAAGCAAGGTTGGGCCTGGTCAGTACTTTGGTGGGAGACAACCTAGGGAATACCAAGAGCTGTATGCAGTTTCCCACTGGCGAGAGAACTGGCAACCCACTCCATTATCTCTGCCATGAAAACCAAGTGGATCAGCATGACCATGGACATAAAGATGTGCCTGCTGTATTATAGTCCATGAGGTTACGTAGAGTCGGACATGACTTATCAACAAAATAACAATAATACAGGCATCTATATTGTATTGAGAAGTTGGAAGGGGGGACCACAATTGTTTTTTGCTCCGGTCCCCTCCATTTCCTGGCTCTGCCACTGCAACTGGGCATGCTTTTCCTGCTTATCACTCTCACACTAAGAGGTAATTACGATTGGATCTTTTCAGCTAATTTATACATTAGAAACCTAATTTTCATTCTCAATTATCTAACACTTCCACTATTTTTTTCAATAATAACTAAACACAAATATATTTATTTATATTTATTTCAATTTCTGCAATAACTGAGCCTTTACTGTGTTTTCATTTTTTCTTGTTATTCTTCTTTTCAGTTTTTTTTTTAATCTTCTTTTATGATTATTTTTGTAAAACAACTTTACATTTTACTTAAAAGTTTCACCTTTTGTTTCACTTTGTATTTTTCATTTCAATAACATCCACTGCTATTTGTTCTTTCTTATGCAGTGAGGAGCATTCAATTATAAACCATTACAGGACCTTTAAATATTTAAAGGGCTACTGTAGTCCAAAAATTGCTTGCTCAAGTCACTTTTATATACTCACAGATATAACTAGGGGTTACAAAAAAAATATGTCCATCTTAATGTTTTAAAGGACTGTGACTACTAAATAGAGGCTGTTTGCAAACAGGCCTAATGCAGATGTTTCAAGCTTAGAGTCCAATTCAATTGAGCTTTCGCATGTTACTGGAGCCCGTAAAGTGCAGTCGCAAGTTAATTTGCTATTCAATTGGCATCTTTTTGCGGGCTCCAAACTGGTTACGAGTTACGGCTTTGAAAAAATTGAGATGGTTAAACTCGTAACTTACAGCCTCCCGAAGCTTTTGCCTTTCGCAAGAGTTACGATGGCTAAACTCACAAATCGTTATGATCAATTTCCCCAAGCCCGCAAATAGTTTCACACCCGTAAATGGAAAAAGAAGGAGAAAATCCTAAGAGTCCTAGAGAGGACCCGCAAGGGGGTGTAACCCATCTCCGTAGCACTGTAAATGCAAAGAAAACATTAATACTGCACTGTAAATAAAGGGGAAAGCGATGATAGACATTAGAATTAATTGCCCAACAGTCTTAAGCCTGCAAATCGGCAGTAAATTATTTATTTTTATGTGTCATTTTGGGGTTAAATCAATCTCGGGTATCAATGAGTTAATACATATCAGGCCATCCACATGGACTAGAACAGTATTAGCAATAATTTTCATAAATCTTTAATTTGAGGGTTTGCAAGTCTGATTCCATATCGGACCCCCAAACCCTATTGATTGACACGTAACCTCCATGTTTTACTGCCGTGATAGTGACAAAATGTCTCATTTTCTATTGGCTGATTCGAAATGGGAGGTTACGGTCTAGCTTAATTGATCATGTTCCCGCCCTGAACTGCTACGAACCAGTGCATGGTTTACGGAGTCGGCTTTGGGCCAGTAACTTGCGGCCTTGAGTAATTGAATACCTCCAGATTCGGAGACAAACGGGAGCCCGCAACACACCCACAGACATATTGCCTACTACGATCGAGTTGCTGGCTTGCAATTGAATCAGGCCCTTAGTCGTTTATCTCATTGTTATGGGCGATTGTTGGCAATAATTGCTATTTTTTTAAGTACCTGGAGTCTAAAGCTGTATGACACTGAGGAGAATGAGCATGTGGAGAGTAATTAGGCTGATTATGTTAATTATTCTGTGGGATCTGGTCATGTATATTTTCTTCTGCTTTATATGGTTTTTAGTATGAAAACAATACATCCAGGGTGTACTCAGAAATGATTGACAATAAATTCACCCATAACAATGAGACATCAGTCTATGCTTGCTGGGTGAATAAGAAAGTCTGGTTTACAGGCAAATGTTGCAAACTTCAAAGAAATCAAATTAATAGCTGCTGTGTAAGCTGTTGGGCATAAAAGCATTTATAGGTAAAATCTTTATTTTCGTAGACACTGCTTGTGCCTGAAGGATGCCATGTTTGTGTTTTTCACACTTTCCAATGGCTTGGAGACTGAGAGTGTGTTCCTCTAATTGTTATTATCTATTCAAGAGTCTAAGGAAGGGGCACTTGTTCATTTATTGGGGGATTCAGATATGATTTCAGCACAGCACTCTTTCCCCCTTCCCTCCCCGAGGCTTAGTAGAGGATGCTTGCAAGAATACCTGCAGCCCTATAACTTCCCCCTTGTGTCTTAAACAGAAGGTATAACTATCATGGCTGCTTCCATGCATTTGCACAGTTTGCTAAAATTAAGATTTACTTTGAAAATGCTTTTATGCCTTAAAATAAATATATATAGTTTGTTGCACACTTTACAAATGTGAAGTTATTGTGATCTTTGAAATTACACCTTGGTTGGCCTTTCTTTTTATTTTCTTTAATAGCTACACTCCAGGGTTTCCTGTCTATAGATATAACAGCACCCATTGGTGTATAACAGCGTGTTAGACCTTCCTGTGCACACCTTATCCAGGTGTCCTCCATTGCACACACAATACACACATGTATATGATACAGAACCAGATCTGAATAATTCTCTCTCACACCATATATACACATTATTGCATCCACATATTCATTTATTTATGTGTCAGGTTCAGGTAGCTTCACGCAGTGCCAGTTTAATTGAGGTATACAAAGTGCACATTAATAAAAATACACTTTAATGTACAGTAATGTGCACAGTTCCTGCGTCCAATGTGCTTTATTATAATCCCTGTATGGCTTGCAAGTGCAATGTACCCTCAGAGGGATTATATTCAAATGTAAAAATCTAAAAACCCCACGATGGGGGCAAGAACAGTAATTAGAAAATAAAAGGGGGGGGGGGGTTATCAAAGTTTGGACTGGTTTTAACTACTAGGGACCCTCACTCTGTTAACTTGACCTTTTTCTAATTTCTATATTAATACACACACATAGAGGAGGTATAATTACCAGAGAACAATAATTAACAAGATATGCAGATGTTCTTTGGCAGAGGCTCCCAAACATTTTCTTTGAAGGGTCACTTAAAATTGCTAAATATTTTTAAAGTCATTGAGAATCTTAAGTATTCTTGTGGTATGTAGGTCAGCGGGTGCCCGACGCGCGTTTCACCCAGCTGTTTTATGCTACACTGGCGTTATCAGGGGACACAACTCATAACCCTAACCCTAAACCTAACAACAAAGTGGTCGGCAGATAAAAGGTAACATAAGTGGAGGGCAGATAACAAGAAAAGTCCAAATTATATTAATTTGTGCATTTATTGTGGCCCACCTAAATTAAGCTTGTGGAGCTGTGGTGGTCTTAAGTTTGGGAACCTCTGTTGTACAACATCATCAATCCCACTGCAGTTCTTCCAACAGACACAACAACAAGCTGTATGTGGTGCTTTGTGTTATTGGTAGGACACTGTCAGTGTTAGGTAGGTACGGTGGGTAATACGGTGCGCCAGTGTTGGCTTCAGATATGGCACCCATTTGGCGCAGTCGGTTAGTGGTGTCCTGGGGTGAGGGTCCCTGATATGAGGAGCCCCTCTCCAAGCTCTATCTTGCTCTGTGTTAATTACAGGAGGTCTCTCCTGCTCCTGTTTGTTGCCCCCTGGTGCAGACGGGCCAGGGCCGCTCTCTCTTCTCCAGGCACAGTCCATGTTCTGAGGCAGCGGGGTGGCTCCTGTGTTAGTTTGTTAGTGACAGGAGATTATCTGACTCCCCCTGTATACAGACAGAAAGTGCAGTCAGCGTGCGGGCGGGATGGGCCATTCACAGCACAGAGGGCAGCGGGCACAGCATGCATGGCATGGGGGCAAAGCAAGCGGGTACAGGCACTAAAGATATCAGCCCTCCACCTCCCAAATCAGTGAAACTATAGGAATTTGGGACCATTGTGGGTCAGATCTACTAAAGAAAGAAGTGATGGAGATCCTGGTCCATTTATTTGGTTTCACATGGACTATATGTACTAAGATGTGAAAGCTCCCAGAGATTTCCAACACTTCACCCTTTAATTTTAATAATTAATTAGTGATAAAATCAGTATTTTAAAATGTTATCCAATCAAAAATTTGCACAGGGACCTGTCCTGATCACAGTCTTTATCTTCCTCCTTCTCTCCAGTGGTTCTAATACGAAACCTACACTGGTCAGAAAAAACCCTCCTGGGCAGATCCTGCCCTCCCATCACCTAGCAGGATGGAGAGAAACAGATCTGGTAGAAGATTCAATGCTAAATTTAAATATATTTTTAGAAGCCACATTGATATTTTCAGCAAATGCTGATTTTATTGCTAATCAGTTACTAAATAAACATATTAAACTATATTAAACAAATCTGACCACCACAGTGACCCTTTTAGTACTTTGGGGTTTTGACCACTATACAGCTGTTTTTTTTTTATTTATTAAAAAAAATGTTAGAGTTTAAAATGTACCCAGTTTTGCTATTCAGTGGCAGTGTTTTATGAATTTATCTGTACTTGTCCTAATAAATCAACAAATTCAACTGAAATTCATGAGAATTGTAGCCATTATTTACACAATCCTTAATATAAAGCCTGACATATGTAACAATGTAGGAATCTATAACATCACTTCTATAAATATATCAGTTTAAACAGTTTATATAGATACATTTGTTGCTTTATTTAAATTTGTTAAGACGGTGGATATTTTGAGCAAAAACCTCAAAGAATTAAAAAACAGATTAAAATGAAGCCATGTTCAAATAATTGGCCCACAAGCTGTCATTTTTTTGCTCAGATATTCCAACAAATGCAGAATCATAGGAAATGTCCCCTCAATAATCCTGACAATTGGCAACAAACAATTCTCATTGTAAAGGAGAACTGGCAGGGTGTGGTACACCAGTTTGGATACAGCAACTTTAGTCTGAGTCTTCAACCTCATAATATAGTTTGTTTTATTACACTTTTCCACAAATCTTTAGATACATTTTACTCATTCGATGGAGGCCGAAACCTATAATTATATGAGTGTTTAATTAAAATTGTGGATTGTTAATCAGTTAATAAAGGACAAGTATTATAGATAACATGTACAGAACCAAATTCTACAGCAACTGAATAGCAAATGTGAGTATCAGCAATGATTATAGACTAAAAAGGGAAAATATTTGACAAATGTGCCAAATAAATGTTTTTTTCTTATATTTTGGAGTATTTTTTATTAACCTCAGCTGAATAATGACATATGAAATATAACATTGTCTGAGACATTAGAGAGCTGATATATCTACAGCACATAACGGTACAAGATCAACACACAGCAAATGTTATCTGGCCAATGCACAAACAGTAAAGAAATTATTAATTTATTGCAGTTATAATAATGTGCATATGCAGTGCAAATTGCATAATTTTCTTGTGAGTATATGACTTTTTATGTTTTTGATGTTTTATATAGGTTAGTTCATAAAAGTCAGGCATGCATTTACAAATCAGAAGAATGTATGTGAAAAACAAGTGCTTTAAAGGTTAAAAAGTTATAACACAATGGAAATGCGGCTTTGTAATACTTTCAGGACCTCCTTCTGACAAATATTGCAGTTAGAAGGAGTTAATGATATAATTCCTTTGGCACAATCTAATTAGGACAGGGATCCAGATTTATTTTGCAAATGCAGACAACAAAGATTAAACATTTACTTTTTACATTTTTGCAGTGTTGTTTTTTGTTAAATGTAAAGCCTACTCTTTCAAATGCATCTTAGGGGCATACTATACGAGTTCTGTGTCCATTTAATGTGTCATTCCAACACACAGATTGCTTTATTGGTTCTAGAAAAACAGCTTATTTGTTGTAGTAGGTGATATCATTTAAAGGGACGCTATTTATGTTCTCTTAAAGTATTGATAATGGGCAAAATCATTTTAGCAAGATAAAAAAATAGAGACAACCTGTAAATGTATTATGTATTTATGCAATTATATGCTGTAATGGGCATCTTCAATATTGTCTTATTAGGACTTCCCTGTTTTAGCATATGTTTCTTGTCAAGTAGGTGGGAAATCTTAAATGATGAGATTATATCATTGCCACTCTGTATATTGCCATTTTCGCCTTTAAAATATAGACAATTACTGTAACTTTGATTATGTGGCATTCAAGTTTGAAGGAGCCTTGGAAGTTAGAATATAATACCCAGGGAAGATTTTTATAATAGACAAGTGGAGATGCTTAAGACACCAGAGGAGAGGGCCTAGATGCCAATGGAGTTTGGCTGGACGCTGGTGGAGATGGTCATGTGTACATAGCTAATCTTAATTGGTGTCTTGGCCATCTCCGTTATTGTCTTGCCTTTTCCATCAGTGTCCTATTCATCCAAATTGGTGTCTTGGCCATCACCATTGGTGTCTTGCCATCTCCATCAGCGTCTTAGACATCTTTATTGGTGTCTTTACTATGTCTGTCAGTGTCTTGGCCATCTCCAATGTTCTTTTGGATGTATCCATTGGAGTCTTATAAAGATCTTCCCTGAGTGTTAAATTTCAACTTCCAAGGCTCTTTCCAGTTTGTTAGTTACAGGAGACATCCATATACAAGTATATTTAACCTCCTATTCCTTTGTGTCTTTATGCTTAAATATATATTTCAATTGACCCTTCTACCAACGCTGTCATTCACCTGGAAGCTATCTTTTCATAAATAATCTAACAGTTGAACATGCTTAGAAAAAAAGGGCTATTTAAATGTGAATAAATAAATTAATAAATACATAAAAATACATTATTTTTTAAATGTAAGCAAAGCTGTTTGCACTGAAAATACTGTATGGGAGTATAATGTCCCTTTAAAGGCTTAATTGTAAACATATTATAGATGAGTTCCCAAATGCCATCATTTCACTCCTCCTTTCTCTTTCAGTTGCCATTTATTTCTCCATATGAAGAAGATGCTGTGATTTTAAGCTAGTATTGAAGATATTTGGAAAATAATCCTTTAGTGGTTTTTTTTGGACTGTATTGTTGGTGGCAAATTGTGATAAATATACTATTATTTATTGCAAAATATTAACAAATCTAAAGTGGGATTTTTCTTTGAGTATTAAAAATAGGAGCTTGAACAAGATGTTAACTAACAAAATCACAGTTTTTAATGCAATTCAGCCACGGGAAGCGGTTTTATTGCACAATAAAATATTAAAAAGGATCTCTGATGATTTGTTTCAGTTGGTCCAGCGACCCATGAAGGACAAAAATGGACAGAAGGGGGCATTACCTATGCTGGGAGGGGACACAAGGAGGAGGAGTGAGGGAGGAGGAGCTGAGAGGGGATGTAAGGACTTCCCTCAGCTTCCTCTTTGCCTCTAGAAGCTTCAACCCTCAACAATAAAGAAGATAACAGCTATGGTTATGGAGTAAATTTCCACGTTCCCTACCTTTAAAGTCATGGGGCCTCATTTAAATGCGATTTGGCCAATTGAATAGGGCTCTCTATAAGCACAGAGCATATTTTTTTTACAGAAGTTTTTAGTTAGTGAAGACATTGTTTTTGGATAGAAGCTCACTAACTAAAAACTTCCGTAAAAAATATATGCTCTGTGCTTATAGAGAGCCCTATTCAATTGGCCAAATCGCAGTTGAATGAGGTCCATGGTATATAATGTTAATTATTTGTTTTATTAACTGTCCGAGCGGTAGAGGTGGGCACTTTGCTGCCAGGAGCCTAAGTTGGGGCCAGAGACCAAGGATCTAGGTTAGGAGTTGGCTTAAGTGGCATCCCTTAGGGGGTTGAACCCAGTCCACCTAAGGTTAGTAGGCAAAAGGATGCCTTTTGCTGGTCAATCCTGAGCCTTGTGGTTGGTCATGTGACCAGTTGTGTGTCTGTCATGTTGACGGTTGTTTAATGAAAAGTGGCTGTGGCCTGATTTTTTCCAATGGTGGTGTGATTTATTGATTAACACGGAAAAGTAGGTGATTGACTCCAGTGACCTTCTCTACCATGCTTAGTCATGTAAAGGTATCACCTACTACAGCCAAATTTCGAGTTAAGAGAAAGAAAACACTCTCTGCACAGATGGATGCTCGTCCCATATTGATATGGATTGTGATGTGTTATGTGGATGTCTCCTCCAATGTCAGGGGCAGTGTCTCTGGAGTGCATTGGCCTTTACATACCAAACATGCAACAACCAGGGCTGGATTTACCACCCTAGACCATTTTCAGAATGATCCTATGGGGAGATTGCCTGGACTGAGATGTGAGAGTGAGAATGGAGGGGATTAAATGAGAGGGGCAGAGTGGGGGGATAGAATTAGGGGTAAAGTAACTAAGAGAGTGGGACTTATGTGGACAACGGAGGCGGAGCTAATGGCTTGGGATCCCGGTGCAAAATTATTGGGGGCCCCCTCTATACAAGCTGCAAGAAGATTAAACATTTTGACGAGAAATGGAGGGTTATGGAGGAGTCTGGAATAGAGGGCGAAAGATAAATGTGAGAAAACTGTACTGGCCCTTGACCTCCTGCCTCCCTAGGCCCCAGCTTTGGGATGTTTTGGTAAATCCAGCCCTGATAATAGAAACATTGTTAGCATTATAAAGACAGTACATGACAGTAGTGCTTAAAATATATTCAAGCAATAAATAAATGCATAAAAAGACATACACATATTCAAAAACACACCTATAAAAATTAACATATAAATATAACATACATAGATAAACATAGACAAACACAAAGACATACAACATACACAGACACTCCTCATTATGCACATATAGATACATAGCAAGGGTGCGGTGCACAGGCATTTTTTTAAACAGCAAACACATAACATAAGACGCAGGTCAAAAAGAAACCATTATTATAACATGACAAATAAGAGTTTTGTTTTGCTTAGAAGGAATTTATCTCTAAAAAAATAAAATCTTTCCTTAATCTGATTTTCACAGTCAAGCAGTAATTTAATATTTGCAGTAAGAAAATGGGTAATATTTAAATTTCTTTTTTTTATTATATAAACATTCTTTTATATATGTTTGGTTCCACTTTATCAGACTTTATAAGCATGTTTGCTTCTGGTACAATCATAACCACAGTCTGTAACACTGTTATTCTCAACATGTAACTATGATCTGTTAGAGACAGGAAAGTTAATTTAAAAAAAAAAAAAAAAAGTACAGAAAATAACCTCCTGTAAAGTACGGGCCTGTTGTTATTACTGCACAGTACAGTGTTATAAAGCTTTTTTATAAAACAGATGCATTTAGTAGAACAGTGAAGAGACATAAATATAATATTTTTTGAGCACTGATCCCTTTAAATCCCAGCAATTTGCCACAACACTGTCTGAGCGCCATGACAATATAATGCCTCATTTAGCACTCTTTACATAGCGCTCCTGCATGGAGAAACGCATTTTGAGTGCTAAGTGTGGTAAATGGAGGGGGAAGAGACACTGAGGGGGGAGAGGAGGGGGGAAGAGACACAGGGGAGGGGGAAAGAAACACATGGGAGGAAGGGGGGGACACAGGGGAGGGAGGGAGGAAAGAGACACAGGGGAGGGAGGAAAGAGACACAGGGGAGGGAGAGGTGGGGAAGAGACATAGGAGGGAAAGAGACACAGGGGAGGGCAAAGAGGGGGGAGAGACACAGGGGAGTGAGAGGAGGGGGGAAGAGACACAGGGGAGGGAGAGGAGGGGGGAAGAGACACAGGGGAGGGAAATGGGGGGAAGAGACACAAGGGAGGGGGAGCAGACACAGAAGGAGGGGGGCAGGCAGAAAGAGATACAGGGGAGGGGGGAACAGACACAGGGGAGGGAGAGGGGGGAAAGAGACACAGGGGAGGGGTAAAGAAATGCATGGGAGAGGGGAGGAAAGAGACACAGCAGGGAAAGAGACACAGGGGAGGGAGGTTAGGGACATGGGAGGGAGAGGGGGTAAAAACACAGGGGGGAAGGAGACACAAGGGAGGGAGAGGAGGGGGGAAATGAGACACAAGGGAGGAAGCAGACAGGGGGAGAGACTCACAATGAGCACCAAAGGCGCTCATAACGAGGCCCATGATGAGCGACAAAGGCGATCATTGCGAGTCCAGTAAAGTAGAGGGGGAGAGGCTCCCATTGTGTGGCAAACAGCATTGCCAGGATTCACTTTTTCTTGCCGTCATTTTTGACGGGCAAGTCGCTAGTATATATATATATATATATATATATATATATATATATATATATAGTATGCTCTTAAGAATAACTTATGACTTGATAATAAGCATAATCTTAAAAAAAATATGTTTAATTATTATATTCAAATTTACTGAACTTTATTTAAAGAATGCCACACTATATTGTGCCGCGTAACAATTGGATTAAATGGAAATGTGGCTTAGAGTAGTATCTCACTACTCTCAGACTACTGGGCAGTGTTATAGAGGTCTAATATGAAATCCTCCAGACTACAGTGTTGGAAATAATTTGAGTAGTCATGATCCTTTTAATGGCTACCTCTACTCAGTTAACCATTGAAAGGTATCAAATCTACTCAACCTGTTTCTTGTTTTTCCCACAACTAACCTGGTGCCAACCTACACTACACATTTTTAGTTTCTATACACTTCAGAGACTTGCGATTTTCCCAAACTGAAGAACTCTTCAAAACGGAAGCATACATAGCTTAATAAAGGATATTTTAACAAAAAGCAAACATCAGCATAGAAGTACTGCTTGACAAGAAAAGACAGGTTAAGCTATAATCTTGGTGGAAGATCCCAAGTGGGGAACCTCACACTGTATATGTTTCCTTCACGTTTCAAAATAAACATTCAGAAGATATAACACTTAGATAATAAATGTGATATTAAAACATGTAAAAAAGAGATTTACATCCAATTGATATCTGACATTTTGAAAAAACATTCTCTTTTTGAGTGGTGTAAAGTCTGTGTTTCCTACAATAG
This sequence comes from Discoglossus pictus, assembly GCA_027410445.1. Classification (NCBI taxonomy): domain Eukaryota; kingdom Metazoa; phylum Chordata; class Amphibia; order Anura; family Alytidae; genus Discoglossus; species Discoglossus pictus. Next base: position 83,423,348 of record CM050173.1, on the reverse strand, counting down.
AGACACAGTTATCTGGAAGTTGTTGGCAATCATTTTTGCTGTTTTTCTTGTATTGTAGAAGACATTATACAACCTGTATAATAGGACCATGTGAAGCAGATCCATTTACACAAACATTGGTATGTGAGATTTTTATTAGAATGAAGCCGTCTTTGACCTACGACCTAATAAATCGCCCATGTCAGTGTCGGCCATATTTTTTAATAATAATTTAATTATTTTCCTGGTTAGAATTAAGCGATTGCTTTTACAGCCTGATTAAAGCATTGATTGGCTCTTTCCAAAGGTATTGTAAGCCACGCATGCAGCCGGTTACTGGCAGTGGGTAGTGCCATGCAAGTGTCAGGAAGCTTAAGCCGTAGGCGGCATGCAGAAATATCATCTGAAGAGAAGAGGGTCCTAGCGTGTCGCCCTGATTGTATTCATATTATGTGCAAGAAATGAAATTGAAGACTCATATGTGTAGGAAACATGTGGCCCATGTAAAAACATCATCAATAAATCTGTCACGTAAAGGCTTAATATAGATCATTGAGATACATACCAGGGTATTGTTGACATACAATGTGTCGATATGTAATGTATTAATATAAGAAACTAATTGTTGGGCAGATTTCATTTATAGAATGCAAGGAACTTGGAGCTCCCAAAATCAGTAGTCTATGGGCCCTATATAATCCATATACAAAGATCGACTAAACTTTAAGCGTCAAGTTTGAATTCTTCACAGGTCATGACTTGTTTAGCATGATACACTGACTTAAGGTTTTGTTATGCCTAAATGGATTTACCCAGAAAGCCATATATACCCAGAAAGCCATATATACAAACAAAAAAAACACAAAAAATCAGAGAGAAAGAATAAAGCAACAAAGTTGTTACACTAAAGATTGAAAAACTATTAAGCAAAAGGAAAAATCTGAAGAACAAAAATGGTGGTGGATTTCATAACAAAGTAAGTGTACAACTTGAGTCCAATGGTCACTAGTGGAAAAATACATATTATTTTGAGGGTGACTCAAGAAATGTTATTCTTTAAACCTTAGGAGGGTAAAGGAAACAAAAACTAGTTGCATTCTATCATATCACGTTCAGCTAAGGGACATTTTTATTGGTAAGACCTAAATGGAAAAAAAAAATGGTTTCTGAGAGAGAGAGAGTCAGGAGATTCTAGGACCAGCAGCAGAAGGAATTGTATATAGACACCTAAATAATAAACATAACACTCAAATATTTGTCCTGTATTATCCAATTCTGTGATTCTTGAGATTTCGATGTTATAGTTTCTTTTCTATATTTTCAAGTTTGGAGCACAGACATTGGGGGAAGGTACAAACTTTTAATAAAATGGCATGGAGATTTCTGGGTGACTTGTCAGTTTAGAACGTAATGTAGATTGACATTGACTTATAACCAGAGAGAAAAAAATGACTCCATTATAAAAGTGTTCTGCACTACAGGACTCACCTCGAACCTCCAGCTTGGCCTCACATTGCTTGGTTCCATACTCATTTATTGCTTTGCAGGTGTAATACCCAGAATCTCGTTTCTCGGCCCCTGTAATGTGCAGAGAGAAGACTCCTCCATCTCCCTCTCTTATGTGATATCTTGTACCAGACTTCACCTGCTGCCGATTCTTCAGCCTGCAGGGAGGCCATTGGAGACATCAAGGTATGGGTAGTAACAAAGGTAGTGCAGGAAAGGAAAAAAAGAGAGAGATTAGTGTGGAAATGGAAGGAAAAGGGAATCAAAATAAAAATGAATGAAAGAGAAAGAGAGTGAGAGAAAAAAGAGAGAAAACAGAGCAAGAGAAAGAAAGAGAAAGGGGGAAAGAAAGAAAGGAAGGAAAAAGGAAGAAAGGAAGGAAAAAGAGAGAAAGAGTAAAAGAGAATAACGAAATAGAGGGCAAAGAAAGTTAGAGAATAAAGAGAGAAAGAATGGAAGAGAAAGAAAGGGAGAGAAAGAGATATACAGATAGAGAGAAATAAGAAAGGGAGAGAAAAAGAAAAAGAAAGGGAGAGAAAGATGAAAAAATGAAAAAACTAAAGAGAAAAAGGAAGAATGAAAGGAAAAAAGAGCAAAAGAAAGAGCGAAAGAAAGAAAAAAACAGCAAAAGAAAGAAAGAGCCAAAGTAAGTGTAAATGAAAGAGCAAAATAAAGAAAAAGAGTAAAAAGGGAGAAGAGATTGAAGACAGAGGACAAAGTAGCAGGAAAATACAGAACAAAATAAAAAATGAATGAAAAAAAGAGAGGGAAAGAAATATAGAAAGAAATTTATTAATTTAAGAAATATACTAATAAAGCATCACAGAAAAAAGGTAAAATAGAAAAAGATAGAAAGCAATGTGTTTGATCCACCTTTAGCTTTATACATGGAAAGCCTGTTAATTGTGATTTTTTAAATCTAATTTACTTTTAATTGAACGGGAAATTAAGAACAATGTGTTGCAGTTTAGGCATCCATAAGTCTCTATCCCCTGTCAGGACCGAGGAGGAGAACAAAATCCCATTTGTGTATCAATTTAATCTACACTATAGACCATTTATATTTTATGATGTGATTCAGAGCCTTCTTTTGTCTGCTTCCTGTCCAATGTTTAAGAGCCTGATTGTTCTGACTGTGACCTGCCTTGACCTGTAGCCCAGACCTCTCTGCCTGCACCTGACGTCCTCCTACTAACTGGACCTGATCTGCATTTCAAGATTTGGCCTATCAGCTCTACCCCAGTCGCATGGGTCTATATCTTGTGTAGTTACTTTTTTTATAATAGGAAGGTGATATATTATATTTAAAAGCATGTTTTAACCTATATTGTAAAGTGGTAGGGACCCAACAGAAAATCATTTTATTGCTGTCTATACATTTTAATAAAAAATGTTCTACAAAAAAGTATTTCCTGTAATATTTAGCATTAAGTGTGCCTCTCCTTTTTGCTAATAAGAGGCTCAATATGCTAATTTGATGCTTGGAGCTCTTAAAAAGGGCGAGGGAGGGGGATCTAACTGAATGACAACATTGTGGGTCATTGTTTGGGCCACTAAAGAGAGAACCAACCAGACTGTAAACCAAATTAGCACGTCAGATAACCTAATTAGTGCCTGCAACAAAAAAGGGAAAACAATAGTGAATTTCTCATGAATTATTCACTTTAGAAAAAATGTCTAATACAATGTATAACCAGTTTTTAACTTTCTTTAATAATAAACTAGAAAAACAACTTAATTTGGGGGTGATAGAAGCCCTTTAAAGAATGCAAACAAGTCAAGCTTGTTTGTGTAGATATAAAGGGCAGCATAGATGGGCCAGTTGGTTCTGATTTTATTTGTGTGGGTGCAACAATATAAAGTGACATACTGCAAAGTCCTTTCTGGTTCTTTGATGAATACTTGCCAGTTAATGATGGGTTTAGGCTCTCCCTTCACATGGACAGTAAGCGTGATCTCCTGACCCTCCAACACCGACTGGTTGGACAGAGCCACCTAAGAATATCCATACGTAAGAGAAGTGGTCACAAGAGAAGAGAAGAGCCCACACACTCAATAGATAGTATACAAATCAAATGGCTGAGCTAATGGCTTTATCTACAGCAATTAATAATGGATTAGCAGTGTGGGCGATAAAGTAGAGCATGCCCACTATTAAACAAATGTAAACAGTTAAGGCAACATTTTCTAAATTCATATTCAAAAGTTTAATTGTAAAACAAGTAACTATTACCATTTTTTTAACTGGGCATGCTCTTCTAAATAAATTGTTGAGAAATGTATAAGTATGAAGAGCATACCCAGACTATTATCATTTATCCAGCTGGACATGCTGTTCTTCCTTTCTACCTCCACTTTGAGAGACAATTAGTTATATGAGATAAGGTTACTAGGAAAGAGGACCTCATTTATGTTTAAAATATCCACCTACATTCAATTATCTAAAACTTCCACTCAAAATGTTTAATTCCATCCCATTTATTTGTGTACGTTTTAGTTTCTAATCCATTATTGTTTGGTACATATGGTCCACTCTCAAACCCAATAGCAGATATAAAAGACCCCAGGGGTGTCTTACCTGGAAGGAAGGGGGGGCTTTGAAGGCTGGGCTTCTCTGGGGAGGGGCTGCTTTGCCAGCCATCTTATGTAGGGGTGTCCCAGGCTCACTTAGATCTTCTTGAGGGCTTAAATACTCATCATCTGATGTGATTGGACTCAGCAGCTCGGAGGGCATTGGTCTGTGTGCAGGGGAGTCTTTGGAGGGGGCTGCAGAGAGAGAAATGAGAGGTAACAAGAGAAATCCATTTGTGATGATTTGTTTCAGGGCTCTTCTTAGAAAACTCCCGGGAAACTCAAAAACTTGTAACAGTCTAACAATATCAGCAGCTATATAATCTATGAGCATAAAAACATTTTAGAGACAAGTTTTCTTTTTTGTGTATAGACAATCCCATATTGTGTGGCTTCTTTGAGCCAGAGTGGGTCAGAGAAGGAGGATTTCTTATATAAATGGACCTTTCTTACTCATGCAATCTCATCAAAGTTTTATGGTTGCCTCCAATGGCCAGCAGAAGTGTCCGATTATTGTTTTCCCTAATTAAAAATTAGCATTATGACATTTTGTTTCTGCCCAATTATCCTCTTTGTCACACATTTTTTTTTACATGTATTCGCTCATAATTTTATAATTTTGATGATCAAATATTTATATACAGTATATATATATATATATATATATATATACTGTATATATATTCTTGTGATTGTAACGAAAAATGGAACTATATCAATGGCTAAGTGGATACTATCATAAATAGCTATTAATCTTGGTCATATCTAGTAACGAATGGATTATATGTATATATATGGATTAATGTATATATGGTTAGTAAATAAAACAAGTAAAAAAAAAACTGCTTTCAGCTTAGAATTCTGAGAAATACAGTTATTACACTGCATTCTGGGAAGCTGAGCAGGGACATGCAAATGTTCCCACAATTTATATATATTGTTGTTGTTTAGTCATTCAGCCACATCCGACTCTCCGTGACCACATGGACCTCAGCACGCCAGACACAATCTTATCTCTGGTTGTGCTTCCATGCCCCAGCAAAAAAGGAACGCAGCAGAGGAAGGAAAAATGGATGCACAAGCAAAGTAAGTGGGGCCACTGGAGGAAACTAGTGTAGCAAAGGGGCCCAAGGCTGGTGTGCCAAGGTGGCCCAGGGGGCCCAGTGGGGGATCCACTAAAGTAGAGAAAGAAATAAAGTAGTACAAAAAATAGACAACACTGTGCCCCCGCCCCACAGAGTAGGGACCCAGTGCAATGCACCGCCTGCACAGGCGGGAGATCCACCCTTGGTTTATAGTATCCCTGCTTCTCTAGCCAGATGCCATGAGCATGTGCTTTGTTTGGGGCTTGGCGAGAAGGGGGGTGTGAACTAGGATGCCACCTTCTTATATCTGGTTAGTAAGTAGAATCAAGCTTTATATTGTGAGTTGAATGAACAACAGTTTTTATATATATGTGATGGAGTATACCATCACTGATATAAAGAGGCTGTCCATGCAGAGAGAGGGGTCGGGAAGGGTGAGAAATTCTTGTAATGTGTTAATATTGCTTTGCTTTGATTACAACAAATGTATAGCGCTACAGAATATTTTGGCACGTTAAAAATAAATAATAATAATAATAATAATCTTATTATGCCTGCACCTGCTTTAATTCGAGAGCTATTTAAGGCAGCTTGCTAAGGCCCAGACAGGCCAATGTAGTCTCAGGCAGGGATGTGTTAGGCCTCTGTATCCTGTATAATAAATATGTGCTGAAAGAAAAGCTATTTTTTGTTATAAAGTACTGTGATTGTTACATTGTATCAATGACAAGGAAAGAGAGTTATTAACCAGGAATAAAGAATGATTTAATAACTCATCCCTAAAGAAATGCATTTATTGGGAATAACAGGCGTTTGTTTAAATTGTTGTTGTTGTTTTGCTTGTGCCGGATTTGTTTGGTAACACATATAGATATATAAGAGATAACTGTAAGACTCATACTTCTCTACCAGTGACAAATAGTAATGTAGATTTGATGGCAGATAAGAAAAAAGGCTTATCAGCGTTGCCAATTTTATCTACCTCAATTAAATCTTAGGACCATTTTCCGTAGCCTTATGCTTGTGCATGCTATGGAATATATTGGTGAGTTACAAATAAATAATAATAATAATAAATTCATTGACAGTGTTTGAACCTATCACTTCCACTGAAAGTCTGCTCCACTAAATCTTCCACCTTAAATACATATTATAGCTTCAAGTTCAAACAAGTGTCACTTAATGGGACATGGAATTCATCAATAATGCAGTGTTTCTTTAAAACTTTATTTTATTTTTTTAATTGAAGCATATTTTACTATTTCATATGTTTATATTACCCAGTTAACCTCTACATTGTTCTAAGTAAGAAGGGCTGTGTTGAGCTTCCTTCAGTTGGCAGGTTCTGCAAGAACCAAAAAACACAAGTATTCAAGTACCGTATATTTCTTTAGGCTAGGAGGTAGACTTTCTAATAATAAATGGAAAATTTAGAAAAATAATATTGCAGTGATCAAAGGGTATACAGCCTCATTAAAATGTACGAGTTACGACTATTAAATCAGTCCCGTAACGTAGCTCGCAGCAGACTTGCGTGTTAAGACGCAGGACGGCCGAGAATAGACTACGTATTGAGCAACGTTGAACTTCGCTGCCGTAAATCCTTTGATTTGTCAAGCCCGTAACTGCAACGTTTTCAGTTTAGCTATTAAATTGCAATCTAGTCACTCGCAAGCAAGTCCGTAACACGCAAATGGAGTCCAAAGGCCAACGTGTGCTCGAGAGGACCCTCAAGGGGAGTAAAGTCCAATACGTAGCACTTGTAATGCAATTAAAACACAGTACTGTACTAATATTGAACGTGAAAGTGATGTTAGGTCTTAGAATTAACAGCACAACATTCTCAAGCCCACAAATCAGCTCAGAAAAATTGTTGATTTCATGTATTTTTATTGTGTTATATCGATCCCGGCAATCAATGTGTTAATACATATACTGTAACTTGCATGTGATAGAATATCATATTTGCAGCTTTATTAATATTGCATGATGACTGGAATGTGGGTCTGCTCGTAGCTCGTAATTGAAACCCGTAAGACCCCGACCATCCTTGTGACGCAATGCTGACATTCTCTGTTGCCATTGGCTCCATCTAAACCCGTAACACTGTGCTTGCTTAATTGTTCGTTATCTAGCCCACAACTCCGATGGCTGAGAAATGGTTTACAATTAAGTGTCTCTCACTCGTAGCTCACAGTACTTTTAAGTTAATAGCAACGTAAAACGGCCAAATTTCAAGCATGCAGCCGTTACGTGCTACACGTTGGACTTAAGAGGCTTTAATTTAATGAGGCTGTTAATCAGGTAGATGGTGTAAAGGAGATTAAAAGGGGTTCCTGGATGTTACTAGGTATATAATAGCCCTGGGTATCTATTTACTTGTTTGTACATTATGTTATTAAGAAGTGCATATAAGCTGTTATTACTGACTAAAATCAAACAAATAGTCCCTGTATGGGTCTGTATAAAAGTAAATAGATATACCGGAATATTTCATATCACTTTAATAACTTCAGTGTCCCTTTAACATTTTTACATATACAAAATAATGTTATTAATATGTCCATACACTGAGCCTCATTTAATTGCAGCCCATAATTACAAATAGCTCAACATTTTGGCTGCAGGTCTATTTTTTTCGCAACATTTAGATGTATTTAATTGTCTCTAACCCATAATTAAAGGCTCACAGCCTGCACATGCAAACCATGAACTCGTAGGTAGGATTTCAGGGGGCATGATCATGTGATCTGGCAATAATTAAGCAAGCCCGTAAGATACTTTTTAGGCAGTGTCAATAGTAAATTAGACTGTCATCATGACATCAGTAAAACATGGAGGTTACAATTATCCTGCAATTGTAGGCTAAGCATTAATACATGCAAATAAGTCATGTTTGCCGATCTGGTTGCACTCGAGCAACCTTGAAATACATTAAAGCATCTGTTTCAGGCCATATGGATGGCCTGGTATGTATTAACCCTTGATTTCCAGGATCAATATAACACGGAAATAAATGTTAAAAATATATTTTTTTTATTGCAGATTTGCTAGCCTGAGACTGTTATGCAATTAATTCTAATGCCTTTCATTGCTTTCCCAGTATTTCAAAGTACAGTACTGTGTGTTTATTTGCTGTTGCAGTTATACAAACAGGTGCTTATCACACTTATGACTCCTATCTAGTACTTGCATAATTATTTAATACTTGCCATTTATGGGTTTGTAGGCAATTGTGCTCTTGTTGAATTTTTGTCATTGAATGTGGATTTTGCGTCTTTAGCACTGGTAACATTTACTGGCTGGAAACATCCAATGAGTAGATAGGACAGAGTTAGGTTTTTGACAACCTCAAGGATTATAAGCCTTTAACCTGCAAATCAATTGTGAGTAGCAAAATTTAGCCAATTAAATATCAGCAACATTTACAGGCTCCATTACGGGTTCAAGTAATTGCGATTTGGCCAACTGAGCCTTATTATTTCCAAAGTATGATAGAAATTTTTTTCATATCCTTTTAATTGTTTTGTCTACTGTTAAATTGTGATTATTAAATAGATATAATCATTATGTTTTGAAGAAAAATTGACTAATGGTACATATTTTTTTTCCAAAAAGTTGCTTATACTTAAATTTATATTTATTTTTAAATGTTTGTAAACATCAGTGTAAACAATTTTTTATTTGTATTTGTATGCTATGGAGAGCCCCAACAAAGCACAGGATGTTTATGACGCACAGTGTCTATGAATTGTAATGAAGTGATACTGTCTTCATTTATAATGACCGCAAAGTGTAATACAAAGCACAACATAGATGTAAAGTAAAAATTTGCACCCTAAAAAGTGTTAAATATTTTACATTTAAATAAATAAATATAAATCGATAAATATAAATACATATAAATAAATATATATATATCCCATATTATAAAATGTCAAACTGCGAGTTGTCGTCACGCTTATCAAGCTCGCGAAGCAAGCTTGCAGAAATGCATTTCTCGTAAAGTGACGGACACAATTCGGGGCCTTAAATGCGGACCTCGCAAAGCGAGGGACGCATTTGCAGAGGATCCCACGTCAAAGACTCATTGCAGGCTGCAAATGCGGACCTTTACAAAGCAAGTGTCCGCATTTGCGAAGGTGGAGGCTCTACGGCGACTCAAACTCGGTAAAAAACAACCCACAAAAGCAGGACTTAGAAAAAAAAACCCTGGGCTGAGGAAATCGGCACCTAGAAAACAAAAATATGACCCGCGGGACAAAGAAAAAAATAATAATTATGAGGTCGCAAAAATACGAAGTTAGCGGGCGAAACGCCTAGATACAAAAACACACAAAAAAAATAAAAATAAAACACTAAAAAAAATTACACACAGCACGGGGGGACAGCCAGGACGTCTGGGGGTGAGGTTGCACTTAAATTAAAGTCGAATTTAAGGAGTTCTGCCACTTGAAAGTCGGCTAAGCGAGAAAAAAAATGTCGGCCGAAAAAAATGAAAACGAGGCTAAAGGACACATATCAGCAAAAATCACCGCCAGGCACATACGAGTTACACAGGAACATAGGAGATACAAAATATACCATTACAACAGACGGAAAATGCTTGCAAGACAAGTAACACACAGCCTATTTACACTGCACACTTGCCACATTGCTGACACTTTCTCCTCAGAAGATCTACACTCCAATTGTATATTTTCACATGCAGGAAAATCCAAATAGATGGTTAGCTCTTCAGGATATTGATTGCTGCATATTAAATATAAATAGGTAAAGTATAATTATTTATCCATTCATATTACTTTATTAATTCACTGTACTCACATTATTTTTTTTTGCTACACTGTCCTCGCGATGAGCGCCAAAGGTGATTGTTGCAAAGCAGGACACTTGAAGTACACGAGGGGAGAGGCTCACAATGAGCGCTGAAGGCACTCAGCACGGGGCTAGCAATGAGCGCCGAAGGTCCACACAGGAGCAAAAGCTTTACATTGTGTGGTAAACAGCATTGCCATGCCTTACAATTTTATTGCCATAATTTTTGATGGGCAAGTCGCTAGTGTGTGTGTGTATATATATATATATATATATATATATATATATATATATATATATATATATATATTTTTTTTTTTAAGAGGGCCTGGAATATTTGCATTAAAATAAATAAAGGTGTCAAAGGGCATGAGTGGCCACCAGGTTGGGCTACAAACTATTTGAGGACATAAGGCATTAGATAGAACACTACATGGCATTACCAAACCCCTATGAGGAATAAGGTTACAGTCAGTGCGTCTTTCATACGTTTAGGAACATGATATGACTCAGTATTACTATATATAGCAGCATGTTACATCTGTAGAACACAATGTATACGTTCCATATTATTTTATCTACTATAAATGCACTGTATCCTACACATCTTAGAATGATCTCCTTACAGAAGAGGTTATTCTCACAGTGTGGCCTGTGGACCCCCAGTGGTCCCACACTCCAGTCAGGTGGTCCACAGCACAACTGGGATTACACATATTTCACATGATTTTTAATGCTCTGTTTAATGATGGAGAGAAGCATTAGCTTGTAGATTGTAAGCTCTTATGGATAGTGGCCTCATTTCTGTTGCACTGAGCGGTCTGCTGTGTCACATTTGTATTGCTTCCTACTTGTAATTTGCTATTTGTACCCATTGTACTTTTTTCTACTTTGTAAATAGTGTTATGGAAAATGCTGGTGCTTTATAAATAATGAATAATAATAATTCCATGTCATTTAAAGAACGTTACTAAAAATGCCTCCATTCTTTATAAGGTGTTAAGTTTGTTTTTTGCCATGTACTAAACCCCTGTACAGCGCTATGGAATATGTTGGCGAGATATAAATAAAGATAAAAATAATAATAATATTAATAATGCATACAAACAGTACAGATTGTATTGTTTATAAGTGCACTGCCTAAAATATAACAGAGCACAGGAATAGTAATTGCTACAAATAATCAGGCGGTCCATAAAGACCCTCAGCAGTATCCAAGTGGTCCTCCAAGACCCTGGTCAACTTTTAAGTGGTCCATGGATATAAAAATGTGGGAATCGCTGCTCTACAGTAAATCATCTGTGTCCTGTCTGCTAAAGCACATGGGACAACTCTCTACCAATGCATAAAAGGGCCCCCTGCCAGCCCCCTCCTCTTTATATGCACTGGCAACCTGCCCAACTGCCAAAAAAAGTCTGAGCACCGAGTTACACTGACATGCAAAGTCACACACGGGGGGAAACTCACCGACTCACAGCTACAGACCCCCAGAGACATCCTCACTAGTCTAGATCTTCAGCTTGGAGGTGGAGGAGGAACTGAACTTGCACCAAGGACAAGGGAGAGGAGCAGGGAGTAGGGAGAGCAGAATGGAGAGGGTGTGAGACAGAAAAGGGAGGAGAGGAAGGCAAGAGAAAGGGATGCACATAAAAAGGAATAGAGAGTAAAGAGGGATGGGAGGAGGGTGGAGAGTCTAACATGACGAGCTCGGCTTCGGTACAATCTGTGGCTGTATTTAGACTGTCGCCCTCCTCACCCCCTCCCACATACTGACTGAACTCACCAGCAACAGGAGAGAGAGAGGGACAAATAAAGAGAGTGCAGAGAGAGGTGCAGGAAGGAGCAGCCAATGCCCATGAGGCGTCTCACCCTAAACTAACAGGTGGGCACTACCCTTTAGTACTGACAGCATGAGCCACAATAATAATAATAATAATAATAATAATATTTATTATTTGTAAATACTGTTCCCACAGACAAATGGGCTCAAGTTTCCTTAACTGCTTCACATCCATAGACATATATTGGTGGCATGACAAGGGGCCATATTCACTAAGATATTCTAAACCAGAAAATGCATATGCATATGCACAGTTAGTTACATGGCTCAGGACAGGGCCGGCCATTCTTTTGCAATGTGTTAAAATTGTTTTCGCCTTGTACTTAACCCCTGTATAGCGCTACGGAATATGTTGTGTGTTAAACATCATAAATTAGAAAACATTAACACATTTTAATGCACAGGAAGGAGGTAAGTATGCATTTCTAAAAGTTCCAATGATATAAAAAAAACTACACTCTCCTTATTTCCTTCTCCATTGATCGTCCCTCAAGCTCCAAGCTAGTACAAAGTGCTGAAGATGGAACGTTCTTCAAAAAGTTAAATTTTTCTAAAAATGATTTCACACTCATTGCATACACAGCGGTGAATGTCACTTGTTTGTTACAAACTTCACAAACATATGAAATGTTTCCTAAACTACAGAGGTCACTTAGGATTGTTAATTTACAGTGTGAAACTCCCAATATTAAAAAATGACACTTTACTGGTAATTGTTATGACTAAATAAACCAAAATAATTTGTGGGAGGAGGGGGGGGGGGTCTCTATGAAAAAAAACAAAGTTGAAATTGTGCCACAAAAATGTTTTTAATATATTTTTATATTATTATATATTTTTTATTCAAAATGGTAATTTTACCCAGTTTGATAAATAGTATATATAGATAACATAGATAATGTATACAAGTGATAAGTTGGACACTGAAGTCACCATATGTGCTCCATACCATTAGATGGGGTCTGGATAACCATGAGTGTGTTTTCCTTTTTAAAACTGTTGCTAAATTAATTGAACAATTAGCTTTTTAGTGGTTTTAGGCTTTTTTTATCTTACATAATAATTAATAAGCTGCACTGACTGCTGCTACTAATTATTGACCGACCATGAAATGATATATATAGGCTAAGGAAGCCTTGGTATTGGATCACAAGAGCGAAGCCTTTGTGGGCACATTTGCATGTCCCTTCCCAGGTTCCCAGAATGCAGTGTAATAACTGTATTTCTCAGAATTCTGAGCAGGAAATAGTTTTTTTTACTTGTTTTAGACGTTCAAATGTGAACACAAATGTACTATTTATTTACTAATTAACTACAGTATATATATATATATATATATATATATATATATATATATAGAAAACGAATAATACATTAATAAGCCCATTTGCATGTCTAAAAGGCGGGGACATGCAAATGAGAATACAATGTACCTCACCCTTTTAATCCAAAAATAGCAACTTTATATATATATATATATATATATATATATATATATATATACATACATATATATATATATATATATATATATATATGTATGTATATATATTGTAAAGGGATGATAGTAGACAAATATAGGTGTCATTTTAATATAACTACCATTGTTCTCCAACTGTTTTGTGAACCCCATGGCAAAAATGATATTTTTAATTATGCGGTTTAATTTGAACATAAAGGTGAAAGTTTATTCTAGAGTACTGTTCTTCGACATTGAATATTAGGGGGCAGAATAATATTCTCCTTTGCCGCCAAGAACCCGTGTGACAGCGCTGATCCTGAGCCTGATAAACATTACATTTAATTCCAGCTAAGGCTGCTAGCAGAGCATTTCTATTCCTGATATATAACAGCTGAAGACCCCCTGACAGACTTATTATAATGTGTACAAAAAATAATTTTAGCTTCATCTACAAAAAAAGGCACATTAAGAGGACAATGTCGCCCCAAATATATTTTTTGTAATTTCTAAAGTATCATATAAGTATATATGTGGGCAGCAGACTGGAAAAGATCAGTCTACATCCCAATGCCAAAAAAGGGCCGTTCCAAAGAAAGATCCAATTATTGAATAATTGCACTAATTTCACATGCCAGGGAGGTAATTCTTATGATCCTGTAAACTCAGTTTCAACAATATATGGACCGGGAACTACCAGATCTGCATGCCGGGTTCTGCAGAGGAAGAGGCACAAGAGATCAGATTGCCAATGTCTGCAGGATAATAGAGAAAGAAAGAGAGTTCCAGAAAAACATTTACTTCTGCTTCATAGACAATTCTAAAGCCTTTGACTGTGTGGATCACAACAAAATGCGGCAAGTGCCTAAATAGATGGGAGTACCAGATCATCTCTTAAAGAATCTGTATATGGACCAAGAAGCCACGGTCAGAACCGAACATGGGACAACAGAATGATTTGCAGAAAAGCAGTGTGATAAGGTTGTATATTGTCACCTTATTGATTCAACTTATATGCAGAGTACATCATGTGTAAGGCCGGACTGGAGGGATCCAAAGCCAGAATCAATATTACTGGAAAAAATATCAACAACCTCAGATACGCGGATGATATTTCTCTGATGGCTGAAAGTGAGGAGGAACTAAAGGGCTTATTGAAGAGGGTAAAAGAAGAGAGTGCAAAAGCTGGCCTGCTGCTCAATGTTAAAAAGATGAAGATCATGGAAAACAGCAATCTTAAGAAGTGGAGGCAGTGGCAGAATTTATTTTCCTGGGATCTAAGATCTCTTCAGATGGTAACTGTAGTCATGAAATTAAAAGCGGTTTGCTTCTGGGGAGGAACGTTATGGCAAGCTTGGACAAGCTAGTAAAAATTAAAGATATTTAACTATCAACAAAGGCCAGCATAAATAGAACTATGGTATTCCCAGTAGTAACATACAGATGTGAGTGCTGGACCATAAAGATGGCTGAGCGCCGTAGAATGTATACCTTTGAATTGTGGTGTTGGATAAAGCTGCTCAGAGTCCCTTAGGCTGCAAGAAGATCCAATAAATCAATACTACAGCAAATTAAGCTAAACTGTCCACTGGAAGGTTTGTTCATGGTGTCGAAGCTCAAATACTTTGGTCATATCATGAGAAGACAGGATTCCTAAAGGAGACTGTGATAGTGGGAAAGATTGAAGGCACACAAGGGGGGGCGGCAGAGGTGGAGATGGATAGATGAGTTCATTGAAGCAATGAACATGAGCCTATAGAGCTCAGAGGGGCAGTAGCTGACAGATGTGCCTGGCATCAGACACAACTAAACAACAACAAAAATAACATTGAGAGATTCAGAATATGGTATGCTTTAAATCTACAGGTAATATAAAACAGTTGAATGTTTTTCAACTAATGTTATTATCAATTGAATGGTCCATTGCCTTCAGTGCAGACACTTAAACGCTGAGTATGTTTAGTCTCTTTGTGCAGCCATAATATGCTTTGTTAGGCTAGTATAATATTATACTAATGTGTTTCTCCTTGTACTAACAGATACACTAGAAGTACTTTAAATTCTTACCACGAGAAGGACTGTTGGAGTCAGAAGTAGCATAAATCTAACCGCATATAAGTACAAAGTGCTATCATTTACTTACACTAGATAATATTTAGCCTATTTTGAACTCTATTAGTTGCCTTGTGTTGCTTTAAAAATTGCTAAGTGTCAGAACTCTTTCATACTAATTGACAATTAGCCTAAAATGCATATACATTTGTAATTTTGATCTAGTTACTTAAACTCCTTTTCCGTGTAGGGCTTTGTCCACCTCCTGTATTTCTGCTAAAATTCGAACAGTGAAAATCTGGCATAATAATAAAGAGAAAAAAAGAATTTGCTCATTACTACTAATCAAAATAACAGAGCAAAGCCCTCCAAAAATACATTGTGCAACAATAATTTAAAAAGTTTTTTCCGGATTGAAAAGTAATTTAGATTTTCACCACAATCCTCAGTTAAAACGCCATTTTATATCCAGTAACCTTACTAATAGAAAAATAACATACTGTGCCATTTCAGTTTTTTCATAACCAGAATAATAGTTCTATAAATGTGAAATCAAAGAGTTTTAATTGACAATGCGTACATTCCTACTACTAATCACTTGGATAAACAACTTTTAAATTCACAAGTATGAATTAGAAAAACATCTTATCTTTCATAAGTAAACTTACATAGAAAAGTATTTCTCACTCATCTTCAACTATGATAACGATCCACCTTTTCTGACTTTTAAGTAGTAACAATCTGTACAAATGACTTTATTGCAATGAAAAAAGTTGATATTTTGGGAGAAAATGTGCACAGGAAACTGCTATTCACTGCATAGCATTAACTTACATTACGTGCTTATGTATTTTTATTTCAAAAAAATATTTATTTTGCATAATTTCTTTAGGTCACCTAAATAAGGCTTGCAGACCAATGGTGGTAGGTGAGGAGTTACTGCTGGTGCAGCAGGTGCAAAGCACTGGGGCTCACAACAGGGTAGGTGCCCTCTGATCCTGCTAATTAATGAGTAATCTAAATTTATGAAATTAGGTTGGCAGATAATTAAATTACAAAAAGGTGATCTGATCACCATCTGACGCCTACAGGGTGGATAGAGAAGTTGCCCCCAAGATATTTTGCACTGGAGCCCTCCATTCTCTAGCTCCGCCTCAGCTGGTGGTGTATTGATTGATGCCAGGTGAGCATGTGGCTGATAATAGTAACAGAGGATTTACCATACCCATGCCACATCCTTGTTTGTTGCTTGTTTGTTGTTGTTGGTGGACCTGGAAGATCTCAACTTGCTTTTATTCTAAATTAATTATATTTGGATTTGAAGGTCCAGTATACCTGTCAAATCAGTTTGTATGGACAATATGTGAAAAGGATCTACAATAACAGGTGCATTGTTGCCTTGTTTATTCTGCTGATCCACTTGGATGGGTGGGAGGACCATAACCTTCTTGGCAGTAGATAGCAAACAGCCATAGATCATTTTCTATAAGACTTATGAGATGTTCACCTCCAAATATTTGATAGTCTGTGGGTTATTGGCTGGTTTGAAAATCCTCTTATTGTGCTTATCTAGATGATGGGAAGATTAGCCTGTATTGTCATAGGGAGGGAAATGAAAGGTGTGGTTGAAGATAGTAGTTAACGGTCAATGTATGCAGCCACTTTGTATCCCCATTTGTTTTATTTGTCTGTCCTAAAAGGGGTGTTCTGATATGAAGCCAAATAGGGTGTGGGATAGAGGGCTCCACTGCCTAGTGTCATTGCTGATTGGAAGAGGGGCATCTGATTGATATATAGTCTGGTTCCAGTGCTGTTGTAGAATCTCTGGACAGGTGTGGTTGAGGGTAGTAATACACTAAAAACGTATGCAGCCACTTTGTATCCCCCCATTTCAGTTGTATTTGTCTTTGTTTGTCCTAACAGTGGTGTTCTGGTATCAGGGCAAATAAGAAGTGGAATAGAGGGCCTTACTGCCCAGTACCAATGCTGATTGGAAGAAAGATGGACAACGAGTCTTGCTGATATACTCAGGTTTCAATGCATTTTTTTCCAAGGCTGAACAGTGCCAGCCTACAAGCTCAAATGTATTTTTGTCATTGACTAACCATGCTGGCAAAGCTAGAAAATAGAGCGCCCTGGTGTAAAAAATAAATTGCTCTGGGCACTGCCAGTAATAACTCACTCAGTGTCAGTGCACTTCCCCATGCCCATTCCCATAAAAGCTCACCTCCCTAAAACCCCTTCCCATAAAAGCACCCCTCCCTAAAACCCCTTACCATAACAGCACCCCTCCCTAAGACCCCTTACCATAACAGCACCCCTCCCTAGGACCCCTTCCCATAACAGTATCCATCCCAAAGAGCTTTTCCCATAGCTGCTCCAACTAAGAACCCTTTCCATAGCTGGGCCTCCCTCCGAGGAAAGCCCAGGAGGGTTGCATAACCTGCAACACTGTAGCTCCGCCCCTGCCATTGCTGGAATTTTAGTGTTTTGAGGACCAAGGGTGAATCCACTTGCGTTATCTGCTACTTTTCTAATTGCAATAAATTTGACTGAAAAAAAATTCCCAAGTCAATAAATAAATAAAAAATTATAATTATGTTATTATCCGCAGTTTTTAATCTATTTTGTGCAGATAAACAGACCCCACTGCATTATTACTTGAAATACTTTATGTAGAAGAAATAAAGTCATAGAAATAAGCTGCATTTCATATGCCAAAAGGGATATGTGCTTTATTCCTGTATAAACATTAAACTTGGTGAGTCTTATAGTCCAGTGCATTTTACATGCTATATGTTTTTTATTTGATTTGATTTGATAAAGAAATAAATATTAGGTGGATCTTACAGTCCAGTGCATCTTATATTCTGAAAATGTATATGTATTGTGGCTCACCTGGTTTGACAGTCAGGGCTCCGCAGCTGCTGGCCTCGCCCACTTCATTCCGTGCGGTCACTGTATATATCCCAGAGTCAGACGGTAAAGCCCAGCGCAGGCGCAGGGTGTGCCTCTCACCCTCGGCTCGAATCTGATGAGTCGGGCTGTTCTTCAGCAGGATCCGATCTTTCCTCCACGTTACTGAGCATCAGATAACACAAAAAAAATACTTTTGATTCCAAAGAACACATCGCACCATCACTCTGAACCTTAAAAGGACCATTTACCTCACTATAAGTGCTCTTCGTGGTGTGAAAAAGCACAAATGCTATGTTAAAATAATATATTTTTGTTTTAAATTACCCTTATAACACCTAAAAAATCTAAGGTCTCTGATTGGTTTACAAACACACTGACAGTTCCATGATGCGGTGCGGTGAAGGCACCGGGAAAAGACAAAGAGTTATATGTTTCTCTCTGCATTCAAGAATGCAGCAGCAAGCAGTTAACCCACATATCTAGGTGATTTCAGCATTCCTTTCTCTGTACAGAAGACTTTGTGAAGGGTTATCTCTATTTTTGCTCAGAGCTGTTGCTGTGGGTCTGTCTGGGGGCAGCCAGTGACTCATGTAAACAGAGATTTAATTAATTGTTTCTCAGTGAAAATTTAAAAAATGTTTCAACGTGATTTTAGGAGATCTTTACAGTGTTCTCCATATTGTACTGAATTAAGTGGACTTTTACATGTTGGAGTTGCAGGAAAACTTTCTTAAATCAATATGGACATTTTGGGGATTTTACTAATATATCTGTGTATTTATTTTCTTTTATGTATTTTATTTCATTGCTTATAAGCTCTGTTGTTTCTGCCCAAAATCAAACATATATTACGTGCTTGGGTCTGCCAGCTGCAGCTCATGAAGATACAGACTCTGTAGTACTGACTGTGCAGTGTCTCATCCCAACCAATCAGTGACCATCTCCCTACAACATTCTGCAACATGCTGCTGAGATGTGGTCCCTGATAGGCTAGGACACTACACTGCACATTCAGCCCTACAGAGTCTGTATTTGGATACACTGCAGTGGGCAGACCCATACAGGGACTATTTGTATGATGTTATGAAGTAAAAACAGAGCTTATCAGCACTTTGTAATTAAAGGTATATTATATCTCTAGTAAATTCCTGTAGCCTTTAATATCCCTTTAAATGGAATAGCAGTGCGGAAGTGGAGGAGCTAGTGTGTAGAGGGCCCTGGTACAAAAAAAATAATTGTGGAGACGTCCCTCTCCAAGGTGGTTGGGAAGGCAATTTTTTATATAAAATATATTGTGTATATATATATATATATATATATATATATATATATATATACTAGGAACTTGCCTGTCAAAAATGACCGGATTAAAATTGTAGGGCTGGTAATGCTGTTTGCAACACAATGTGATGCTTTTGCTCCTCTGAGCACCTTGACGATCATCGCGAGCCCCGCGTTGAGCACCTTTGGCACTCTTTGCAAGTCTCTCCCCCGTGTACTTCAACTTTCCTGCTTTGCACTGATCACCTTCGGCGCTCATGGCGAGCCCCACGTTGAGTGCCTTTGGCGCTCATTGCAAGTCCTCCCACTCACAGTTCTCATCGTGAGCCCCGCGATTAGCGCCTTTGGTGCTCATCTCGTGGCGCTCATTGCGAGCTTTTCCTCCCGCCTACTGTACGGGACGCTCATTGCAGGTTTCGTTAACCTGCAAGTTTTGTGCTTGGGAATGCCATGTGCCTCTTCCCAGCATCTCCCCCCTGTCCCTTCCCTCCATCTTTCTCCTCTGTGTCTCTGCTACATGTTTGCGTGTTACGCGCTGAAGGCGTGCCTGGCGTTGTTGGTGTAAGTGTTACTGTCTTTGCCGCCGTGTATTTTCTAAGTCCTATGTTTCTGGCTTTGCTCAGCCTCGTTTTCATGCGGTTTCAAAATGTTTTACGTTTTTTCAATCTAATGTTTGTATCTGCAGGGCCTGAAACTGTTATTGTATTTCAACTTTACAAGTTTGTTTACACTACTACGTGGGAACACCTCAATTCATACACATTATTATTACACAACCCTGAACCCATGCAGTGTTGGGCCTGGTCAGTACTTGGATAAGAGATCACATAGGAATCCCAGGAGCTGTATGCTGTGGCTCACTGGAGAAGGAACTGACAACCCACTTCAGTATTTCTGCCATGAATACCAAGTGGATCACCATGAGGATCACATAGAGTCAGACATGACAGAATAACACAGACAGTTCTGTTTCACTGCAGTGACTGTAGGATTTGAGTAATGATATTAGGTCATAGTAGATACAATTGAGGTTTTTAGTGGTAAAGTGGCATTTGAACATTAAGCTGGCAGAGAAATAAATACATTACTCCACTTTACTATCACAGAAAGGCCGGGATGATGTATGGCCTGAGGGTGTAGAGCTAATAGTGAGGCTGGCAGCTCTGATGAGCCAAGTGCTTTCTCCCTGCTGTCTAATTCCCTGCTCACATTGATAATAAATGGCAGGTTATCAATCTCCCTTAAAGGCTCTGTATGCAGATAATATGCACAAGAGCAGAAACCCGTGCAATGTGAGGGTTTGGCCCACAAAGATGGGGGGCTGCCACCCACATCCTAATCTCTCACTGAGAAGGAGGCTGTCTCCTAGATCTTAATCACTTACAAAGAAAGGCGCTTATATTTCAGTTAAAGGGAGACCGAAAGCTTTCAATAAATACAATCCAAAGAATAATATTTCTGTGTATCTATTTACTTTTATGTACATTATTTTATTAAGGCGTGTGTATAGACTCTGTTTTTACTGCCTTTAATAAAACAGTCCTTATATGGGTCTGCTCACTGTAATGTATGCAGACACAGACTCTGTAGGGCTGGATGTGCAGTGTAGCAATGTTGCTGAGAGATGGTCACTAATTGGTTGGTATAAAGCACAGCACATCCAGCCCTACAGAGTCTGTGTCTGCATACACTGCAGTGGGCAGACCCATTCAGGGACTATTTGTTCGATGTTAGGCAGTAAAAACCGAGCTTATAAGCACTTCTTAAAAAAGTACTTAAAAGTAAATATATACACAGAGATATTATATACCTATTAAATTCCATATCCCATTAAAACTGCTATAGGCTAAAAAGAATACACTAGGAAACCAAGTCAAATGACCATAAAAAAGATAATATGCCAAAGTCCTAAGCGGCAATTAAAAGGTGTATTATGTGCCGTGATGTGTATTGGGTATATGGCAGGAGGGTGGTTTGGAGTATGCAGTAGATGGGATCGGTGTATGAGATGGCCTATGGATAGTGACCTCCACTTCTCGGGCTCTGTGTGTTAGCCTGAGCAGCACAACACAGTCAACATTTGGGCAGCATCCTCTTGTCTATATAGCAGTGATTGACAATGTCTTTCACTTAAAGGGCCTCAAATGCGGCCCTTGAGTCCTTAAAGGGCTTTTATCTAAGGACTACTAATTGAGCACATTTTGGCACGTCTCAAACATCCAAAGCACCACAGTGGACTGTCTATTTTGTGATCCAGATCCCTGACAGGTAGCAGACTGTGCATAGTTTGGGGTGATGGATGGGCATTCAGTTTTGGGATTGCTGCATCGTCAGTGAGTTGAGCCTCTCTTAGGGCCTCATTCAATTGAGATTTGGCCAATTGAATAGGGCTCTATATAGGCACAGGGCATATTTTTTTTACAGAAGTTTTTAGTTAGTGAAGACCTTACTTTTGGATAGAAGTTCACTGACAAAAAACTTCTGTAAAAAAATATGCTCTGTGCTTATATAGAGCCCTATTCAATTGGTCAAATAGCAATTGAATGAGGCCCTAAGTGTAGAGTGCTTAGCGCTGCAGATACGGCTCAGACCATTAAGTGCAATAACGTTCTCACCTTCTGGGACGGGATTTGCTGATATGATGCATTTCAGTAAAACCTCAGTGCCAGCAGTTATCAGAGCGCTCTGCAGGGGGATCTCAAACACTGGAGCCTCCAAGGGGTCCTCACCCGCCGACACATAGGAATCGTCTGATGATTCTGAATAAGAGCGAGAAGGTAGAACATCAGGTGGATACAAGAGTAATATTGAATATTGCTCTTTGAAATCTGTCTTGTTTGTTAGGCTTTCTGATCCACCAACAAAACAAAATTCTTATTTTTGCTCCTTGTGATCATTGACATCAATTATTGCAAAATCCCAGAGTCAATGAGTCCATTGTTTGATTATAGTTGCCTGCATTTTGAGCACGCCAAGTCTCTCTCGACAAGACAGAGCAAACCTATGCCTCAGAGCATTATCAGTCATTAACATCAATGATTTATCATAAATATGATAAACCGCCATTCTTCGCAATATGTTAATCTTGAACTTTGCCTGTAACTTAACTTATGTATAGTGCTACAGAATATGTTGGCGCGTTGCAAATAAACAATAATAATACTAATAATAATAATACACAAAGATAAAAGCCTTGTTTCCTAGGTGGATCAGAAAGGCTCCCTGGCTGTTTCAAATAGGGAAGTTCAAAGTTGGTTTACTGTAGAAAATTGACTTTTTATTGAATAACATTCAATTGATAAATTACTTGTAATTAGCTGTAGTTTTGTATTATACAGTGATGCCCCTTTAATGATCATACATATTTGTGCAATCCTGGAATATCAGGCTTTTAGCAGCTTTTTTTTGCCCAACTCAAATACTTTAATAATTATCATAGGTTTAATATTTTATTTCCTAAGTTCATGTCAGTGTTTTACATGATAGAACCTGAGAATTAACTTAGAAAATGTTTTTATGTATCATATTAGATGAGTTTACTTGCTATTTTTTTTCTTCATATTTAATATTATACATTTAACAATATCAGAACTTAGGAAATAGATATTGCATTAGTTATTATATTAGTCAGACAAGTATATTATAATACAAGCTGTATATATATATATATATATATATATATATATATATATATATATATATATATATACATATACATATATATACATATATTTAAAGTTTGATGTGTAATTCACAAACGTGTGATATTTCCCCAAATTACATTGGACCTTTAATTCATAGTTCCCTAAATTGTCTCTCTCTTCTCCTTCAACAATTCCCCATAGGGGTGGGACCCTCATCCAACATACCTAGTTCAGGGGACATTGGTCGGTTCCGTCGACTCTTTCCTTTGCTCTTGCTGGTTTTGTTGCTTTTCCCACTGTTGTGTGCATCGCTGTGCTTTTTATTGTGTCCCCCACCCTTCCCCTGGGGTGCTTGGCTACTTTCAGTGGTTCCTTCAGGTTGAGCCCATGGGAGATACCTCACATCTCCACCCAATGTGCCCCTTTCACGTCCTAACCCTCTCTGTGCTATTTCAAGGGCAGGTGGGGCCTTTGTGCTGGTTGGTGGAGGTGCAGGCCCAGGTTCAGGGGCCTTCCTCACCAGAGAATTCGGGGCACTTTCTTTTTGGTGTATTATTTTAGGAGGCACAGTTTTGGGAATCTGGACTCTCTCTATTGGTGGTGGCTGAGTTATGTGTATTTCTTGTTTTTTTATTACGTCCTGGTGAACCGCTGAACCGTTTGAAGCTTTCATTGGCACTGGAGCAATTTGGCTTGGAACACTACGAGGCTCTTTGACATCTGATACTTGGTTGGCTGTGGCAAAGCTTCTGACAAGTGGCTTTCTGGCCGGAGCTGGCTGCTTTTCCTCAATCTCTGAAGCCTTCTGTACCTTAATCACTTGTGCTGGTTTGTGGTCAACTGGTGTAGGTTGGGAAACAACTGGTCTCTGAGGGGATGGGGATCTACGAGATAGATCTTGTGATGAACGGACAAGCTGTTGTTGGGAAACAGTTCTCTTTATTCTGCATAATTCCTGAGAGAAGCGAGTCTCAATATCACTCAGTCGTCCAGAAAAGGCTCCTCTATCATCCATTGAGGCCATCTTATGTCGTAGAGATGGATACCTCAATGTGAAACCCCCTATCTCTGATCTTACTCCATCTCTTAGGTCATCCCGCAAGTCCTCACTGGATGATTCAAGACCACCACCCAGCCCCTCAGGTCCAGTCTGATCAAAAGACCGAGCTTTCCGGAGTGGCAACCATGACTGAACGGGGAAGGGGCTGTCTGTCTGATCCAGACTTTTTCTTCTCTCTTCCAAACAACGTAGTTTATCAAATATTTTTGATCCGGAGCGGACTAGCTTTGGGGATGCCCTCAGAATGGACACTCTTCCCGATGTCTCACTTATGGGGGTCACAGGACGAGAGTCTTGACCACTGACTTGGGAACCAGCAGATGATTTTGGTCTCTTCACCTTTTCTTCAAACTCTTCGGTTACTGTGTCCTGGTACTGGGCAGGCGTCAATGTTTTCCTACGGGGAGTAAGAGGTGTGGAGGGTCCACGCCCCCCAGATGGCTGGACTCCTGCCAGACGCTGACCAGGACGGGGTGAGGGAGGGGGGAGCACTGGAGGTCTTGGATTCCCAAGAGGGCGGGGGGAGTCTGGAACAGCTCCATTGATGCTTCCTCTCCGCAGCCCACCCTCAGGTAGAAAGCTACAAACCAAGCAAAGAGTTAGTACATGTGATACAAGTGATACAATAAAGATTTTATTTATATATATATATATATATATATATATATATATATATATATATATATAAATAAATATATAAATATATAATACACAACTGGTTGTCACTTAAGATTTTGAGTGGAAGTCCTAGATACCCGAGCTAGAAAGTTGAGTGTTTAATCATAAATTACATTAAATAATAATAACAATGAAAATGTCCTTCATCACTCTTAATGACTTCATCACATGAGATTAATTACCTCTCATAGGGCCTCATTCAATTGTGATTCGGCCAATTGAATAGGGCTCTATATAAGCGCAGATCATATTTTTATTACAGAAGTTTTTAGTTAGTGAAGACCTTGCTTTTGGATAGAAGATCACTAACCAAAAACTTCTGTAAAAATAATATGCTATGTGCTTATATAGAACCCTTTTCAATTGGCCGAATCACAATTGAATGAGGCTCGATGAGAGGTAATTAATCTCATGAGATGAAGTCATTAAGAGTAATGAAGGACATTTTCATTGTTATTATTATCTAACACTTCCATCCAATTTTTGTAGCAACAAACAACCCCAATTATATTTATTTATATACTTTTCCTTTTCATGGGGCCTTTGCTGTGTCATGTTAAGTGTACAGAGAATACACAGAAATGAATGTCAGGGTTTGATGTGTGATTTTGCTTGTATTTAATAGTATAAGGTATAAGTATATCATGCTTCAGCACGCTACAGTATTCTACAGAAGGATAAACAACTCTGCAATATACTTTTAAATTGGTGTATGACTTTCCATTATTATTGGCAGCTGTCTCTGTTTTAATATTTTAATACCTCTTACCAATATTATACTATAATAGTTTTACATTTTATATATATATATATATATATATATATATATATATATATATATATATATATGTATACACTCTATCTATATTGTCTTTTTTATAACTTAATAATTTTGATAAGTTTTTAGAAAATAATTAGAATAACATTTAAATATTGAGCTTTTATATGCAATTATTCTTTTTTTTTTTTTTTCAGCTATTTCTTTTAGCTGCTTTCTTAGGGGGGCATGTCCTTCTATATGTATTCTAACGGAACATAACGGAACAATCTCTCAGATCCTGAAAGGACCACAAATTACAAGCTCCCTCTAAATGTATATATGCTGTCTTCACTGCAATAATACATATCTCATTTTTCCTTTGAGATTACAATATCGATATCTATATTTATATCTAAAGAATCTAAAATGAATAAGCTTCCATTTATAAGTTGCAACAGGCAGCGTTTATTGCCATTTGCAGAACCTACATAATGTATATAGCCCATTGCGGCCATAGGATTCTATGTGTATTAACTTGGTTATATAAAAATATTCATCAAATAGTGAAAATACGGTGGTACATCAATATTAAAAAGTAAAATAAAAAAAGTTTTGTCGTTCAGTTTCCAATGTTCTGTTGGATGATGCAGAGCTGCGTTGATTAATTCAATGTCCCTTTAAATGTCCATAAATACTAATGGATGCACAGAGCTGTGTGTATTGGCGATGGATATAAGGATATGTGTCATGATGTTCTGAGCACTAGGGACATGTGCCATCATATAATTAGGGTACATGCAGAACTGGATATAAAGATAAAAGCAAATAAAACACACAAACGCCCTGATTCACCAAAGACCAATGGGTCTAGTCAATGCCACCCCGATTTTGTTGGTGAATCTTGGCATCAATGAGGAGCAGAAAAACCAAGAAAGGTCAAATTAAACAATAATTATAGCAAAATAATAGAAACAAACCAACAACAAATGGGAGCGAAGGTGAGCGAGAGGGGTCAGCCTCTAAAGAAAAAATAGAAAACAGCTAAATTAAAATAAGTAAATGGTAAATTAAAGTGACTACTGGAGGGTGCAGTACCAAGTGAATTGCAGCATTAAAGGGACAATTATACAAGGTCATGATATCCTCCCCAACTAGTCTAATTATCAATATCTAATAATATTTAATATCTCTGATATTGATCCTTTGTGCTCTGTAATGCTCTCTGCCCATATGAAATCAGCAAAAATATCTGATAAACTAGGAACTATTTTAAATATTTGTTTTGGTAGATCAAGCCCTGACCAAATGTTGCCTACTCCATCTGCAAGCCCTTCGTTCTGCTTAAAATACAATGTTGGCTTTTCAGCCAATCACAAGTAACATCCTGGGATGCATCATACATGCCATTACATTTTTGATGGAGAAGACAAAATGGTTTTCCAATGATTGTATTGGCCAAATGTCAGCTACTCCCTAGGCCAGACCTTCTTTCAGCAACATCCTGGGATGTATCATAAATGCAGCCACATCATTGGCTGAGAAGTCAAAATGGGATTCCACTGATTATTATATTCTTAAATTGTGGGGTAGAGATTAAAATACTCATCATGCAGGTAAATTACATATATACAGATATATAAATAATAAATCTCTATTTTTTTATAAATATATAGATATGCTTAGGATAGCATTATTTGCTCCCTGTGCTCTATTGACTGCCTCTTGTATTCAGCATTGTTTGTGCAGTTTCTTAATTTTAATGTGATGCACAGTATGCTACTTTGTGTTTGATAGGTATAGGGGAGGGGATCCAATGCTGGGACACATTGTATTGCCCCAACAGAAACAAGCAACATCATTTGAATATTAAATCACATACAAACAATGCTAAATATCTCAAGAATGATTCATTAAAACAAAATGTCAGTACAATAAATAGCTTGTTTTTCATGACTTAAGAAACTACTTGAATTTGGGGTACCAGAATCTCTTTAACTAGACTTTATAAGCCCTATGACCACACCTTTAACCCCATTTCTATCTGCATGGAATCTAAGGCTCTTGGTGAGTTATGCACCCTCCAGTTTTAAAAAAACAAGAAATAAATAAAAAAATGAATATCTGAATAAAAATGCTGTGGAGATGATCCTCTACAGGAGGCGATGAGATGCTGCCAGAGGGATCTCCAGCTCTCTGTATTACTTACACCCGGATGGCACAAGATCTGCCCCGGTACAGACTGAAGGCGCTGCTATACAGGTCACTGACCCCTGACAGGCTGACCTCTGACCCCCAAACGCTGCCCGGCTTGCTGGTTGCTGGGATGAGGGGCTCTACCCCCAGATGGCGAGCCCCTCCCCCATGTGTAGTGCCTTGCCTTGCGTTCCTGGCATCTCTTTCTACTACCGTCTGCTGGCTACCTGACCAGTCAGAAAATTCATCTGTTTGGGACAGGCCGGTCAGTGTGCTGGGAGTGGTGTGCAAGGAGCTGGCCAGCAGAGTGTCCGAATCCCCTGTAAGAGAGAAAAATGCTGTGTTAGAGGACAGTCCCTCTGTAGAAACTTTAACCAACCACAGAAGGTCACATATGTGCTCAGCAACAACAGATAGAGGGTGAAAAAGCATGGGGAAAAAGTGTTTTATTATTTAAATTGATGCTGTATTCATGGATTTATGATCAACAGAAGTCAGGCTATTTCAGTGAGTTGCCTCTGCCTGAATGAGTAATGAGCTCTGCACTGTGCCAAACATAATGAATATTAATTAGAATCAGGTGTAAAAGCTTTGAATTAGGCAGTGGCTGAGTGATTTGTATTCACTTGTAACTGCTCTAGCGGAGTCTGTGGCACGCAGCTAATATTGCTCTCTGTGGTGCAACGAGTTTTGGGTTCACTTCCCAATAAAGACACTTTAAAAAAAAAAATCAGAAATATGTATTTTAGGTTATATAACAAAACATATGTCAAAAGTAACTGTGGATTTCTGTTTATTTTAAAAACAATTATTTGAATAAATATGTGAACTAGTTATCTAAAATTATATATATATATATATATATATATATATATATATATATATATTTTTTTTTTTTATTATTTACAGTAATACCCTGCACAATGCTACCATGCACAGCATTGATTCGCTATAGCGCTGTTTCCAGGGCCAGACCCTGACCAGCGCTAAATCTCGCAATATCGCATTGTGGGCATTTAAATTCTCGTTAAGCACATTTTTTCGCCATAGCACTATTTTGCACTATGCTGATAAAATGCCCCATTTAGCACTGTTTTTACATAGCACTCCTGCATACAGGAACACATATAACGGTCTAAACGGGGTATGCCTGTACACACAAAAATATAAATAAATAAATAAATTATTTAAACAAAAAAAGTGGAAGGCAGGGGAATCAAACCCATGCCTGAAGTATACTCAGCATAATATATAACTGGCAGCAGTGTTCTGTGTGAAATGAATGCTACTTCATGCTAACTTGACAACAAACAGATCTCTGGCCCTAAAACTGCATGTAACAAGCGGACTGCCCAGCAATTATTAAGGAGGAAGTAAATGGGGGGGGGGGTTAAAACTTTCCCTACTGCAGGTTCACTGCTCTACTAAATCATCCATGTTGAAGTATTGTTGTAATATATTATTGATAAGAAAAAGAAAAAAAAGAGACCCTTGCTGTCTTTCTAATCACACAATTAGAGGGACATGGAGGGTCCCCTGTTTTTTATATTAAAACTAGCGAATTGCCCGTCAAAAAATGACGGCAATGAAATTGTAAGGTAGCTAAATTAGTAAATGAATATAGTGTACCTATTTTGAAGCATTGTGATGAAGAGCTGGCAATCTGTGTTGATGTTGCTGCAGCATTAGTGGTGTGGAGCTGCTGTATAAGCATGCTGAATGTGTGCAGTGTAACACTGTGCGTGCGCGAGACCAAACCGTTAGCGTAGTCGTGTACTTCCGCATTGGTGTAAAATGGCGAGTAATGTGTGGTATAGGTCTGTATCGGAATATCCGTAGGTGTTTTGTGGTGTTTTGCGAGTTTAGAGTGCTGTAGCCTCGTTTTCGTTTTGTTCGGCGGCCATTTTTTCTCTCGCTTAGATTTTTTTTTAGTCTCTAAACTGTTTTATTTCGAGTAAAATCGAGGTGTAAGTTGCATTTTTGAGGTCCTGGGTGCTCCCTCTTCGTGTAGGTAAGTTTTTTATGTATGTGCTGTGTGTATGTATTGTGTTTTAAATGTTTGTATGTCGGCGTGTTGCGTCCGATGTTTGCGAGGTCGTAATGTGTGGTAACGTGTTTCGTACGTTGTTTGCGTTCCTCGTAAAATTTAGCGAGTGTCGTAATTTGTGTGTCGTGTTTTTTGAGTAGCGACGTGAATTTTGCGAGGGTTTGAGGCCCTTGCCCAGTGACCTCGCCAGCAACTGAGTCCCTCTCTTCGCGAGGGGCCTCAGTTGCTGTCATGGAGCGCCTTCGGCGCTCCATGCCAGCAACTGAGGCCCTTGCCCAGTGACCTCGCCAGCAACTGAGGCCCTCGCTTCGCGAGGGGCCTCAGTTGCTGACATGGAGCGCCTTCGGCGCTCCATGCCAGCAACTGAGGCCCGTGCCCAGTGACCTCGCCAGCAACTGAGGCCCTCGCTTCGCGAGGGGCCTCAGTTGCTGGCATGGAGCGCCTTCGGCGCTCCATGCCAGCAACTGAGGCCCTTGCCCAGTGTCCTCGCTACGCGAGGGCCGCGGCTCGCTACGCGAGGGCCGCGGCTCGCTGCGCGAGCCGCGGCCCTCGCTTCGCGAGGCCCGCGGCTCGTTACGCGAGGGCCGCGGCTCGCTGCGCGAGCCACGGCCCTCGCTTGGCGAGGGCCGCGGGCTCGCTACGCGAGCCCGCAAGCGTGAGCAACGACTCGTACGCTCACAACTATATATGTGATTAATTACTTAAGTGTGTGCTTGCATATAATTTTATTGAAACCTGCTTACAAGCTCTGGCTTTCTCACTGAAACCTCCCAAGCAGTCCCTGCCCCTGACCCAGCAGCTCATTCATACAATGTTTATATTAATCCTAGATGTAGTAGCCATTTACACACTGATTATTTGCAGCATTTCTAAAAATGCTTTAAAACACCCCAACAAGAAGTTGGTTTAATTTTAAAGAACATTAAAAATGGTCTATACATTTACTAGCTGTTTGTCTCTATAGTAAATCATTTCTGTAAAATTTTGAATTAATTTTATGGCTGCTGTATGCTAATGTGCGGCTGAGTATGCTAATGTGCGGCTGAGTATGCTAATGTGCAGCTGAGTATGCTAATGTGTGGCTGACCATGCTAATGTGCGGCTGAGTATGCTAATGTGCAGCTGAGTATGCTAATGTGTGGCTGACCATTCTAATGTGCGGCTGAGTATGCTAATGTGCAGCTGAGTATGCTAATGTGTGGCTGACCATGCTAATGTGCGGCTGAGTATGCTAATGTGCGGCTGAGTATGCTAAAGTGCGGCTGTGTATGCTAATGTGCGTCTGAGTAGCATGGTCAGCCGCACATTAGCATAATGTGCGGCTGAGTATGAAAATGTGCGGCTGAGTATGAAAATGTGCTGCTGAGTATGCTAATGTGCGACTCAGTATGCTAATGTGCGACTCCTGTATGCTAATGTGCGACTCCTGTATGCTAATGTGCGACTCCTGTATGCTAATGTGCGACTCAGTATGCTAATGTGTGGCTCAGTCTTTAAGAATAACACAAAAAAAAAAAAACATGTTGATGTTGAGTCCCTTTAAGGTCTGTTTATGTCTTTATCCCCAAACTAAGAATACACATAGTGCTGGGTTTATGTATCAACCCGAGATAACCTCCCTACCCATGTTTCTATGGCGCCGGTTTTTCAAGCTGAGATAAACATTAAACCTGTTTGATAAATAGATCCCAAAGAAAATATATGAACTTGGGATGTTTAATACCACTTTTTTTGTTACAATGTATCTCCAAATAAAGGAGGGAGGTGCTGAGAGAGGGATAAATACAGGAGGGGTGCACAGAGAGAGGGATGTACCAAGAGAGGGATAAATGAAGGAGGTAGGTACTGAGAGAAGGAAA
Organism: Discoglossus pictus; assembly: GCA_027410445.1. Taxonomy (NCBI): domain Eukaryota; kingdom Metazoa; phylum Chordata; class Amphibia; order Anura; family Alytidae; genus Discoglossus; species Discoglossus pictus. The sequence continues at coordinate 83,391,597 of CM050173.1, read as the reverse complement.
CATGAAGGTAAGAGGTACTGAGAGACGGATAAAGAAAGGAGGAAAATACTGGGAGTTGAATGTATTGAGAGATGAATAAATAAAGGAGGGGTGTACTGAGAGAGGGATAAATGAAGAGGGGAGGTACTGAGAAAGGGATAAATGAAGAATTGAGGTACTGAGAGAGGGATAAATGAAGAATGGAGGTACTGAGAGAGGGATAAATGAAGGAGGAAGGTATTGAGAGAGGGATAAATGAAGAAGGGGGTACTGAGAGAGGGATAATTAAAGGAAGGAGGTATTGAGGGAGGGATAAATGAAGGTAAGAGGTACTGAGAGAGGGATGAATGAAGAAGGGAGGTGCTGAGAGAGGGATGTATTAAGTGAGGAATAAATAAAGGAGGGATGTACTAAGAGAGTGATGTACCAAGAGAGGGATAAATAAAGGAGGGAGGTATTGAGAAAGGGATAAATGAAGGAAGGAGGTACTGAGAGAGGGAGATACTGACAGAGGTATAAATGAAGGAGGGAGGTACTGAGTGAGGGATAAATAAAGAAGGGAGGTACTGAGTGAGGGATAAATAAAGAAGAGGTACAGAGAGAGGGATAAATGAAGAAGGGAGGTACTGAGAGAGGGATAAATGAACGTAAGAGGTACTAAGAGAGTGATGTACTAAGAGAGGGATAAATAAAGGAGGGAAGTACTGAGAGAGGGATAAACAAAGAAGGTTGGTACTGAGAGAGGGATAAATGAAGAAGGGAGGTACTGAGAGAGATAAATGAAGAAGGGGGGTACTGAGAGAGGGATAATTAAAGGACGGTGGTATTGAGAGAGGGATAAATGAGGGTAAGAGGTACTGATAGAGGGAGGTACTGAGAGAGGGATACATGAAGGTAAGGGGTACTGAGAGAAGGATAAATGAAGGTAAGAGGTATCGAGAGAGGGAGGTACTGACAGAGGGATAAATAAAGGAGGGGTGTACTAAGAGAGTTATGTACCAAGAGAGGGATAAATAAAGGAGGGAGGTATTGAGAGAGGGATAAATGAAGAAGGGGGGTACTGGTAGAGGGATAAATGAAGAAGCGGGGTACTGAGAGAGGGATATATAAAGGAAGGAGGTATTGAGGGATGGATAAATGAAAGGTAAGAGGTACTGATAGAGAGATGAATGAAGAAGGGAGGTGCTGAGAAAGAGAGAGATAAAGGAGGGAGGAACAGAGCGAGGGATAAATAAAGGAAGGAGGTACTGAGAGAGGGATGTATTAAGTGAGGAATAAATAAAGGAGGGATGTACTAAGAGAGTGATGTACCAAGAGAGGGATAAATAAAGGAGGGAGGTACTGAGAGAGGGATAAATAAAGGAGGAAGGTACTGAGATAGGGAGGTACTGAGATAAGGATAGATGAAGGTAAGAGGTCCTTAGAGAGGGAGATACTGACAGAGGGATAAATAAAGGAGGGAGGTACCTAGAGAGGGATAAATAAAGGATGGAGGTACTGAGAGAGGGATAAATGAATGAGGGAGGTACTGAGAGAGGGATAAATGAAGGAGGGAGGTACTGAGAGAGAGATAAATGAATAAGGGAGGTACTGAGTGAGGGATAAATAAAGAAGGGAGGTACTGAGAGAGGGATAAATGAAGAAGGGGGTACTGGGAGAGGGATAAATGAAGAAGGGGGTGCTGAGAGAGGGATAAATGAAGGTAAGAGGTACTAAGAGAGTGATGTACTAAGAGAGTGATAAATGAAGAAGGGAGGTACTGAGAGAGAGATAAATGAAGAAGGGGGGTACTGAGAGAGGGATAATTAAAGGAGGGTGGTATTGAGAGAGGGATAAATGAAGGTAAGAGGTACCGAGAGAGGGAGGTACTGACAGAGAGAGAGATAAATAAATAAAGGAAGGAGGTACTGAGAGAGGGATGTAATGAGTGAGGAATAAATAAAGGAGGGGTGTACTAAGAGAGTGATGTACCAAGAGAGGGATAAAAAGAAGGGGTGGTACTGGGAGAGGGGTAAACAAATGAGGGAGGGATTGAGAGAGGGATAAATGAAGGAGGAAGGTATTGAGAGAGGGATAAATAAAGGAAGGGGGTACTGAGAGAGGGATAATTAAAGGAGGTAGGTATTGAGAGAGGGATAAAGGAAGGTAAGAGGTACTGAGAGAGGGATGAATGAAGAAGGGAGGTACTGAGAGAGAGATAATTAGAGGAGGGAGGTACCGAGCGAGGGATAAATAAAGGAGGGAGGTACTGGGAGAGGGAAAAATAAAGGAAGGAGGTAATGAGAGAGGGATATAAATAAAGGAGGGGTGTACTAAGAGAGTGATGTACCAAGAGAGGGATAAAGAAAGGAGGAAGGTACTGAGATAGGGAGGTACGGAGAGAGGGATAAATGAAGGTAAGGGGTACTGAGAGAGGGATAAATGAAGGTAAGAGGTACCGAGAGAGGGAGGTACTGAGAGAAAGAGAGATAAATAAAGGAGGGAGGTACCGAGAGAGGGATAAATAAAGAAAAGGGTTACTGAGAGAGGGATAAATGAAGGAGGAAGGTATTGAGAGAGGGATAAAAGAAGGTAAGAGGTACTGAGAGAGGGATGAATGAAGAAGGGAGGTACTGAGAGAGAGATAAATAGAGGAGGGAGGTACCGAGCGAGGGATAAATAAAGGAGGGAGGTACTGGGAGAGGGGTGTACCAAGAGAGGGATAAATGAAGGAAGGAGGTACTGAGAGATGGAGGTACTGAGAGAGGTATAAATAAAGAAGGAAGGTACTGAGTGAGGGATAAATAAAGAAGGGAGTTACTGAGAGAGGGATAAATGAAGGTAAGAGGTCCATAGAGAGTGAGATCCTGACAGAGGGATAAATAAAGGAGGGAGGTACTGAGAGAGGGATAAATGAAGGAGGGAGGTCCTGAGAGAGGGATAAATGAAGGAGGTAGGTACTGAGTGAGGGATAAATAAAGGTAAGAGGTACTAAGAGAGTGATGTACAAAGAGAGTGATACATACAGGAGGGAAGTACTCAGTGAGGGATAAATAATGAAGAGGTAATGAGACAGGGATAAATAAAGGAGGGAGGGACCTAGAGAGGGTTAAATGAAGGAGGGAGGTACTGAGAGAGGGATAAATGAAGAAGGGAGGCACTGAGAGAGGGATAAATGAAGGAGGTAGGTACTGAGTGAGGGATAAATAAATAAAGAAGGGAGGTACTGAGAGAGGGATAAATGAAGAAGGGGGGGTAATGAGAGAAGGATAATTAAAGGAGGGAGGTCTTGAGAGAGGTGATTAATGAGGGTAAGAGGTACAGAGAAATGGAGGCACTGAAAGAGAGAGATAAATAAAGTAGGAAGGTACCGAGAGAGGGAAAAAAAGAAGGGAGGTACTGAGAGGGGGATAAGTAAAGGAAGGAGGTACTGAGAGGGGTATAAAGAAAGGAAGGAGGTACTGACAGAGGGAGATACTGAGAGAGGGATAAATCAAGGAGGGATGTACTTAGAGAGGGATAAATGAAGGAAGGAGGTACTAAGAGAGGGAGATACTGACAGAGGGATAAATAAAGGAGGGAGGGACCTATAGAGGGATAAATGAAGGATGGAGGTACTGAGAGAGGGATAAATGAAAGAGGGAGGTCCTGAGAGAGGGATAAATGAAGGAGATAGGTACTAAGTGAGGGATAAATAAAGAAGGGAGGTACTGAGAGAGGGATAAATTAAGAAGGGGGTACTGAGAGAGGGATAAATGAAGGTAAGATGTACTAAGAGCGTGATGTACCAAGAGAGGGATAAATACAAGAGGGAAGTACTGAGTGAGGGATAAATAAAGAAGAGGTACTGAGAGAGGGATAAATAAAGGAGGGAGGGACCTAGAGAGGGATACATAAAGGATGGATGTACTGAGAGAGGGATAAATGAAGAAGGGAGTCACTGAGAGAGGGATAAATGAAGGAGGTAGGTACTGAGTGAGGGATAAATAAATAAAGAAGGGAGGTACTGAGAGAGGGATAAATGAAGAAGGGGGTAATGAGAGAAGGATAATTAAAGGAGGGAGGTCTTGAGAGAGGTGATTAATGAGGGTAAGAGGTACTCAGAGAGGGATAAATGAAGGTCAGAGGTACAGAGAGAGGGAGGTACTGAGAGAGAGAGATAAATAAAGTAGGAAGATACCGAGAGAGGGAAAAAAAAGAAGGGAGGTACTGAGAGGGGGATAAATAAAGGAAGGAGGTACCCAGAGGGGGATAAAGAAAGGAAGGAGGTACTGAGAGAGGGACAAATGAAGGAAGGAGGTACTGAGAGAGGGAGATACTGACAGAGGGATAAATAAAGGAGGGAGGTACTGAGAGAGGGATAAATGAAGGAGGGATTAATGAAGGAGGGAGATACTGAAAGGGATAAATGAAGGAGGGAGGTACTGAAACAGGGATAAATGAAGAAGGGATGTACTGAAAGGTATAAATGAAGAATGGAGGTACTGAGAGAGGGATAAATGAAGAAGGTGGGTAATGAGAGAAGGATAATTAAAGGAGGGAGGTCTTGAGAGAGGGATTAATGAAGGTAAGAGGTACTCAGAGAGGGATAAATGAAGGTTAGAGGTACAGAGAGAGGGAGATAAATAAAGTAGGAAGGTACCTAGAGAAGGGAAAAAAGAAGGGGGGTACTGAGAGAGGGATACATAAAGGAAGGAGGTACTGGGAGAGGGATGTATTGAGTGAGGAATAAGTAAAGGGGGGGTGTACTAAGGAAATGATGTACCAAGAGAGGGATAAATAAATGAGGGAAGTACTGAGAGAGGGATAAACAAAGGAGGGAGGTACCTAGAGAGGGATACATAAAGGAGGGATGTACTGAGAGATGGATACATGAAGGTAAGAGGTACTGAGAGAGGGAGGTACTGAGAGAGGGATAAATAAAGGAAGGAGGTATTGAGAGAGGGATAAATAAAGGAGGGAGGTATTGAGATAGGGAGGTACTGAGAGAGGGATAAATGAAGGTAAGAGGTACTGAGATAGGGAGATACTAACAGAGGGATAAATAAAGGAGGGAGGTACCTAGAGAGGGATAAATAGAGGATGGAGGTACTGAGAGAGGGATAAATGAAGGAGGGGGGTACTGAAATAGGGATAAATGAAGAATGGAGGTACTGAGTGAGGGATAATTAAAGGAGGGAGGTCTTGAGAGAGGGATTAATAAAAGTAAGAGGTACTCAGAGAGGGATAAATGAAGGTAAGAGGTACAGAGAGAGGGATTAATGAAGGTAAGAAGTACAGAGAGAGGGAGGTAAATAAAGTAGGAAGGTACCGAGAGAGGTATAAAAAAGAAGGGAGGTACTAAAAGAGGGATAAATAAAGGAAGGAGGTACTGAGAGAGGGATGTAGTGAGTGAGGAATAAATAAAGGAGGGATGTACTAAGAGAGTGATGTACCAAGAGAGGGTTTAAATAAAGGTGGGAAGTACTGAGAGAGGGATAAACAAAGGAGCGAGGTAGCTAGAGAGGGATAAATAAGGGAAGGAGGTAGTGAGAGAGGGAGGTACTGAGAGAGGGATAAATGAAGGAGGGATGTACTGAGAGAGGAATAAATGAAGGTAAAAGGTACTGAGAGAGGGAGGTACTGAGAGAGGGATAAATGAAGGAGGGATGTACTGAGAGAGGAATAAATGAAGGTAAGAGGTACTGAGAGAGGGAGGTACTGAGAGAGGGATTCACGAAGGAGGGATAAATAAAGGAGGGAGGTATTGAGAGAGGGATAAATGAAGGAGGGATAAATAAAGGAGGGAGGTATTGAGAGAGTGATAAATGAAGGAGGGATAAATAAAGGAGGGAGGTACTGAGAGAGGGATAAATGAAGGAGGAAGGTACTGAGATAGGGAGGTACTGAGAGAGGGATAAATGAAGGTAAGAGGCACTGAGGGAGGGAGATACTGACATAGGGGTAAATAAAGGAGGGAGGTAGCTAGAGAGGGATAAATAAGGGAGGGGGGTAGTGAGAGAGGGAGGTACTGGGAGAGTGATAAATGAAGGAGGGAGGTACTGAGAGAGGGATAAATGAAGGAGTGATAAATGAAGGAGGGAGGTACTGAGAGAGGGAGGTACTGAGAGAGGGATAAATAAAGATAAGAGGTACAGAGAGAGGGATAAATAAAGGAGGTAGGTACTGAGATAGGGATAAATAAAGGAGGAAGGTACTGAGATAGGGATAAATAAAGGAGGAAGGTACTGAGATAGGGATAAATAAAGGAGGAAGGTACTGAGATAGGGAGGCTCTGAGAGAGGGATTAATAAAGGAGGAAGGTACTGAGATAGGGAGGCTCTGAGAGAGGGATAAGTAAAGGAGGAAGGTACTGAGATAGGGATAAATAAAGGAGGAAGGTACTGAGATTGGGAGGCTCTGAGAGACGGATAAATGAAGGTAAGAGGTACTGAGAGAGGGATAAATGAAGGTAAGAGCTACTGAGAGAGGGATAAATAAAGGTAAGAAGTACTGAGAGAGGGATAAATAAAAAAGGGAGCAACTGAGAGAGGGATAAATGAAGAAGGGGGGGTAATGAGAGAAGGACAATTAAAGGAGGGAGGTCTTGAGAGAGGGATTAATGATGGTAAGAGGTACCGAGAGACGGAGGTACTGAGAGAGAGAGATAAATAAATAAATAAATAAATAAAGTAGGAAGGTACCGAGAGAGGAATAAAAATGAAGGGAGGTACTGAGAGAGGGATGTATTGAGTGAGGAATAAATAAAGGAGCGTTGTACTAAGAGAGTGATGTACCAAGAGAGGGATAAATAAAGGAGGGAAGTACTGATAGAGGGTTAAACAAAGGAGGTAGGTACCTAGAGAGGGATAAATGAAGAAGGTAGGTACTGAGAGAGGGATAAATGAAGGAGGGATGTACTGAGAGAGGGATAAATGAAGAAGGGGGTACTGGGAGAGGGATAAATGAAGGAGGGATGTACTGAGAGAGGGATAAATTAAGGAGGGATGTACTGAGAGAGGGATAAACGAAGAAGGGGGTACTGGGAGAGGGATAAATGAAGAAGGGGAGTACTGAGAGAGGGATGATTAAAGGAGGGAGGTACTGAGATAGGGAGGTACTGAGAGAGGGATAAATGAAGGTAAGAGGTACTGAGAGAGGGAGGTACTGACAGAGAGAGAGAGATAAATAAAGGAGGTAGGTACCGAGAGAGGGATAAATAAAGGAAGGAGGTACTGAGAGAGGGATGTAATGAGTGAGGAATAAAATAAAGAGGGGTGTACTAAGAGAGTGATGTACCAAGAGAGGGATGAATAAAGGGGGGAGGTACTGAGAGAGGGATAAATGAAGGAGGGATAAATAAAGGAGGGAGGTATTGAGAGAGGGAAGTACTGAGATAGGGATAAATAAAGGAGGAAGGTACTGATATAGGGAGGCTCTGAGAGAGGGATAAATGAAGGTAAGAAGTACTTAGAGAGGGATAAATGAAGGAGGTAGGTACTGAGTGAGGGATAAATAAATAAAGAAGGGAGGTACTGAGAGAGGGATAAATGAAGAAGGGGGGGTAATGAGAGAAGGATAATTAAAGGAGGGAGGTCTTGAGAGAGGGATTAATGATGGTAAGAGGTACCGAGAGAGGGAGGTACTGAGAGAGAGAGATAAATAAATAAAGTAGGAAGGTACTGCGAGAGGAATAAAAATGAAGGGAGGTACTGAGAGAGGGATGTATTGAGTGAGGAATAAATAAAGGAGGGTTGTACTAAGAGAGTGATGTGCCAAGAGAGGGATAAATAAAGGAGGGAAGTACTGATAGAGGGTTAAACAAAGGAGGTAGGTACCTAGAGAGGGATAAATGAAGGAGGGATGTACTGATAGAGGGATAAATGAAGGAGGGATGTACTGAGAGAGGGATAAATGAAGGTTAGAGGTACTGAGAGGGATAAATAAAGGAGGTAGGTACTGAGAGAGGGCTAAATGAAGGAGGGATAAATGAAGGAGAGAGGTACTGAGAGAGGGATAAATGAAGGAGGGAGGTACTGGGAGAGGGACGTACTGAGACAGGGATAAAGAAAGGAGGAAGGTACCTAGAGAAGGATAAATAAAGGATGGAGGTACTGAGAGAGGGATAAATGAAGGAGGGAGGTTCTGAGAAAGGGATAAATAAAGGAGGGATAAATGAAGGAGGGAGGTACTGAACGAGGGATAAATAAAGGAGGGAGGTACTGAACGAGGGATAAATAAAGGAGGGAGGTACAGAGAGAGGGAGGTACTGAGAGAGGGATAAATGAAGGTAAGAGGTACCCAGAGAGGGATAAATGAAGGAGGGAGGTACTAAGAGAAGGCTAAATGAAGGAGGTAGGTACTGAGAGAGGGATAAATGAAGGTAAGAGGTACTGAGAGAGGAAGGTACTGACAGAGGGAGGGATAATTAAAGGAGGGAGGTAATGGGAGAGGGACGTACTGAGACAGGGATAAAGAAAGGAGGAAGGTACCTAGAGAGGGATAAATAAAGGATGGAGGTACTGAGAGAGGGATAAGGAAAGGAGGAAGGTACCTAGAGAGGGATCAATAAAGGAGGGGTGTACTGAGAGAGGGATAAATGAAGGAGGTAGGTACTGAGAGAGGAAGGTACTGAGAGAGGGATAAACGAAGGAGGGAGGTACTGAGAGAAGGATGTACGGAGAGAGGGATAAATAAAGATGGAATTACTGTGAGAGGCATAAACGAAGGAACGAGGTACTGAGAGAGGGATAAATGAAGGAAGGAGGTACTGAGAGAGGGATAAATGAAGGAGGGAGGTAAAGGGAGATGGAGGTACCGAGAGAGGGGGATACGGAGAGAGGGAGGGATAAAGAAAGGAGGAAGGTACTGGGAGAGGGATGTATTGAGAGAGGAATATAAATAAAGGAGGGGTGTACTAAGGGAGTGATGTACCAAGAGAGGTGATAAATACTGAGGTACTGAGAGAGGGAAGTACTGAAAGAGGAATAAATAAAGGATAGATGTACTAAGAATGGGATAAATAATGATAGGGAATTACAGAATTAAGGAGGACAAAATTGGAGGCTTATAGATGTTGGGGATGAATCTAAAGCATGGGTGGGTCCTTTCACTTTTTCCTTACACAAAAGATTGGCAGCAGCAGTGCAAGATGGTGCTGCCGATTTTTGGAATACTGTTGCACATTGCGTATAAGGCGGGCCGACAGAAAAGGCCTTGAGCTATGAGAGGCACGCAAAAGGCCCTTGAGGGCCAAGGGCCCACCCTGAACATAGCGATGACCTCGCTGTCGGTTCTGCGCCATCAAGTTGCGCCACGGCAGAGGGGGGAATAATTATAGGCCTTCCCTGAAACCTGACGGTGCCATCTAGTGGCTACTTTCTGGCACCACAGCTGTCAGTGCTGGAGATTTCTTGCGCATACACAGGATAGATCCCATGGGTATAGGAACTGAGGAGAATGGGGGAGACAAATCCCCCCCCCCCACACAGATTTTTCTATGTCTGTATGTATGTATAAATAAGCTATTTTGCGGCCTGTGTATACGATGATCTGTATCCCACCCCAGAATTATCCTTGCTCCTACACCCCTTATCTTTAGATAAGTAAATATAGGAATGTGATGTGAAGATACAATGATGAGAGTGAGCGCACTGACCCTTCTGTGTAACATTGTATATTAGAGTGTCTGTGTAACATTGTATATTAGAGTGTCTAGGTACTGAGATCTTTATTAGCTAATGAGCCTGGATGTGGATAATTGCTCTAGCTGTACATCAGACCCCCGACACATAATTCCAGTCTACATGACACAATTTGGATCATGTTGAGCCAATCATTCTGCCAGAGACCCCCCCAAAGTGCAGGGATTATAAAGCTCCGGCTCCTCTCTGTTCTCACAAGTAACCTGCTGTCACGGCACATTCTCCGACATGTTGAGTTTAAGGGACATTAAATAAAACGTTTCGCTGCTGAGCCGTCACGTTTTAAGTAAGAAATATTAGGAGATCCATTTATAAAGTGTGTGTTTTATGGAAAGAAGCAAAATAACGGCCAAGTTCCTGCCAGAAACCTTCTTGTGGCTGAGAAATATTAGTGCTTAAATCAATGCTTTTCTTTGGGTATTATCAGCCGGACCTGGATGCTGCCCAATACCTGTCTAGCAATACATCACCTCGAATTATATATCCAGACACGCAAGTTTTTTTTTAATTTTTTTAACAGTTTGTGAGCACACTGCTGCAACCTGGGTTTGATTCCAGTCAGGGAACCAAGAGGTCACACCACCCTGGAGCCATGTAGGGTTGGGCCTGGTCAGTACTTGGATGGGAGACCACCAAGGAATACCAGAAGCTGTATGCTATGGTCCACTGGAGAAGGAACTGGAAACCCACTCCAGTATCTCTGCCATGAATACCAAGTGGATCGGCATGGTGATGGTCCATGAGGTCACAGAGAGTTGAACATGACTGAACAACTCAAACAACAACAATAGACACAGGTGAAGCAATTAGTATTCACACACTGTTAAATTAAAAACCTGACCTGTCTGTGGAGCCCTGAGGAGAGGTTTGGGCACAGCAGCGCAAAACAGAACCAGCGAATTAATTTACAAATCACTCATTACGAGTTCCTCCCAAACTTGTTCCATTTAACAGGTCAGGAGAGAGGAGGTGCAAACACTTTGTTGTTTTGCTAATATGGCATAACATTTATATCAGATCTATCCTGTTATAGTTAAGGCACAGGTCCGCCGCTGCAGTGTGGCGACCAAGTTCTAAGCATAGAATGGTAGCTTAACCCTCTCCCTAACCCTAACCTAAGCCTTGACTCTATGATATGGCACTGGAAAATCGGCAGCACCATCTAGCGGATGCCACGGCAGACTGGTGCAGTAATCATAACAGGAAAGGACCTTTATATCTATAGGTAATAACAAAATCTTTATCTGTTAAATATTATTTAAAGAATACAACAAAAATGCATTTCTACAGTAAACTAACATTAAAGTTTTCCATTTTGAGCATTTATGATCTAGCCACAAACAGAGATTGAAACGATTTGTTAATTTGAAGTAATTGCATTTAATTACTGATAAGCCTCTGTTGGTGCCGTCGGCTGCACATAGAGATTAGGCCCAGACCCAGGCGACTGCACAGAAAACAATGATGGGGCTATTCAATAACTAAGTGCAATCACGTGGAATAAAAAAAATAAAAAAATGTTAATCACTCTTTGGGGTGGATCAGAAAGGCTGACTAAAAGCTCAAAATGGTAAATTTGCTGAATGTAGGAAAATTACATTTTAAATACTTGTTAATAACTATACTAAATTACGCCTCTGCTGGGTCACTTTAAGTGATATTGATTGTAATTCAAAAACACCCCCACTGACCCTCACCCACATACTGACCTGACGGAGTTCCCAGGGGCGTATTGTTCGGTGCCCGTATAGTGCGCTGTAACTGGGGTCCCCCGGTATCATCCTCGCCTGGCTCAGAGTCTGCAAGAAGAGGGAACCATGAATCAATTTCTTCCTTAAAGAGCCTCTGTCACTGCCAAATTAAGTAAAGGACATGAAAAACTAACCATGCATTGTACTAACCATTTTTTTCTAATGTAAATCATCCCTGAGAAATTCAGAATTGTTTGTGCACTATTGTTTTGCAAATGAATGGATTCCGGATACAAAATTTGCAATGTCCCTGATTGGTGGCTAAAACAGTAATTCCCAGTATTAGATCACCTCATTCATACTGTGCTATAGATTAGCATATTAAACTGTACAGTAGCATAAACAATGCTGAATATCTCATGATTTTTTTTTAGTTTAAGGAAAAAACAGCAAGTACAATGAATAGCCACTGTACTAAATAAATAAATGACTATTGAAGCAGGAAAGGGTCATAAAGCTATTTCATGCCTCTGTTGGACCCCGGAGGACACCATGATACCTTGGTTGAAGTTGTGTGTGAGCGAATCACATTTATATTTCTTGACAGTAGTTCTTGCAAACTTCATGATTCTAAATCGGCAAGGAGGAGGGGTGTGGTGTCAATTTCAACTGTATACAGTTATCTAACAAAAAACACTGACCTTTTTCTGTTTCCACCTCCCCAACCCTCTCACATTTTATAGATATGAAGCACACCCTCATGATCCAGCTCTCAGCAAGTAATGGAACAAACACAAAGTGGACTCAGATGTTCAGTTCTCAGCGCACCTATTTATAATAACACTATAATACTAGAGGCAGTAGTTGTGACTGGCGCCAGCCCTTCACTGTGAAGCTTAGTGAGTTTAGTACATAATGAGAATTTATAACAAAATTATATACATATATAATTACCCTTGAAAATGACAATAAGCTCTGTGATTTATGATCACTTTCTCATTTTTACCATTGAAAGAAGAGATCATTTTTTTATTAATACAATAATAATTAATAAACTTCATATTCAATATATTTAAAACCAAAATTCAATTCAATATTAACCTTACAGCCAAAGACTAGAATATCAGCTTACGGTTGTGGTGTTAGTCTCCACCCTTATAAGGTCATCAAGAAGGGGATATAGCTTAAAGGCTTTAAAAACAACCTGACTAGGGGCCTCATTCAATTGTGATTTGGCCAATTGAATAGGGCTCTATATAAACACATAGCATATTTTTTTTACAGAAGTTTTTAGTTAGTGAAGACCTTGCTTTTTGAATGAAGCCCTAGATCAGGGGTGGGCATGTTGGGTCCTGGAAAAACACACACAGGCCTGGATTTGCGGAAATCCCTGCTGCGTATAGACAAGACTATCGCTTCTTCAGTCATCCTGATTGACGCATCTGTGCACAGGAAAAAAAATCCTCAAATCCAGGCCTGTGTGTGTGGCTCTCCAGGACCAAACTTGCTTATCCCTGGACTTGATAGACACCAAACCGAGTCCAGCCATTCATAGCCTGCCTCCCAGCCAGAGCTATAACTATAACACAGCAAATAAAGAGCACTGTCTTGCTATAACATTGTACCTGACAATTAAGCACAAAGTAAAATTAATATGCAATGTTGCTTTTCTTTTAAATAATTTAATATTGGTTTTAGTAATGATCGATCACCAATTAAAGCATCCTATTGTGACTACTCAAATTACTTATGTTTCATGCATAATAAAAACATTTACAGTTAAAAGGATATTACTAGGTATATAAATATACTTGTTTATTTATTTACCTTTATGTACTTTTATTTTCTTAAGGAGTCCTTATAAGCTCTGTTTTTACTGCCTAAAATCAAACAAAATCGTTCCTGTATGGGTCTGCCCTGTATGCAGACATATACTCTGTAGAGCTATGTGTGCAGTGTACTGTCCTAGCCTATCAGTGACCACATCTCATCTGCATGTTGTTTAGAGATGTCACTTATTGGTTAGTATGAGGCACAGCACATCAAATACAGCAGTCTGTGTCTACACAAGTTGTATAGGGCAGACCCATACAGGCACTATTTGTATGATTTTTATAAGCACTTCTTAATAAAATAAAGAAGTTAAAAATAAATAGATACACAAAGATATTTTATATCTAGTAATATCCAGAAACCTGCTATGTCCATTTATATAAACACAACATGTAATAATACTGTTACCAGACATGTTATAAGCGGGTGATGGATGGATACAGGAAATATTTGAGAGTAAAGAGTCCTCCTACCGTAGCTGTGTTTCCTGCAGGAGCGGAATACTTCGCTTCCGTAGGGGCAGCGAGAGAGAGAGATACATCACAAACTGTTAGTAAGAGTACATAAAGTATACACAAACACTACAGCTTCATTCTGAATGCTCATCCCACCGTTTATGCACACAAGAGGGCGCTAGTTCACCAGTAATTGTATTATTCCATATCATAGGTACAACTTTTATTATTATCTCTTATTTGTATCGCGCCAACATATTCCACAGCGCGGTACATGGGATAAGAACAGGGGAAATACAAGTTTAACAAATTGAAAAGTTGAAGGGCCCTGTTTTGAGCTTAGCATCTTAGCAGAAAGTGCTTTATCCCAAAGCACCCTACAAGACTGGAAACTCGCTACTTACAATCTAAAGTGTCTATTTGTTCTGGATATAGAGGTCCCTGGATGTTACTAGGTATATAACATATCTGTGTATCTATTTACGTTTATTCTTTATTTTGTTAAGAAGTGCTTATAAGCTCTGTTTTCACTGCCTAAAATCAAACAAATAGTCCCTGTATAGGTCTGCCCTCTGCAGCGCATGAACACACAGACTCTACTGTGCCTCATACTAACTAATCAGTGACTGACTATTTTTCCGCAAAATTCTGCTGACAGATGGTTACTGATTTGCTAGTATGAGACACTGCACTTCAGCGTCTGCATCTTAATGAGCTGTAGAGGGCTAACCCAAGCAGGGACTATTTATTTGACTTTAGGCAGAGCTTATAAGCACTTCTTAAAAGTACATAGATACACAGGGATATTATGAACAAAGTAAAATTCTGAAAACTCCCAAATCCAATTAAATAAACCTTATAATAGAAAAAGAAAATAAATAATTCACAATCTTTCCATTTTTAACTTTTATACGCTATTATTTTACTGCAGGGTTCCATATACGTTTCTATTATTTTCTCCTTGTAAACTAATTAGTCTCCAATTTCCCATATTTTAATTTTAGATTCCACAAAAGTTTCCTCCCACCTCTGGAAGTTGATCAACAAAAACCGAAATGGTAGATTCCACTGCAGCTTAATTGCATATAAAAGGTAATAAATTAGAGAATGCATTATTTTTTGCATTGTAAAAACATTTTGTCTATTTTTGAGTGTAGTTCTTTAAAAAGAGGATATTTTAAGTATAGGACAAGGATGGACCACAGTGAGATGTTTAACGGAGTTAAATGAAAGGGTTAAATGATTACTGAAGCCCTATATTTACAATAAACCCAGTATTTAATTATTAGCTATTAAATGCAATTATAAATAATTTATTATTATTATTATTATTAATAATTATTATTATTATTATTTATTTTTATTACATTATTTTCTTTTCTTCTTTGTTTAGCTGGTTTGACATATGGATATAGATATATTGTAAGACGCATTCCTTTCTGGAAAATCTTTCACTAGAATTGAATGGGATTTTCTTTACCTTTATCGAGCTTCCACATGACCAAACCGGGTAAGAAATAAAAATATGGCTGCCGCCAATAAAACATAATAACACTTTCTAGTTAATAAATTAAAATATATACATATATATGTTCATATATATTTTTTATCTTTATTTTTTTAAGCTTTCTAAAAATATTTTGTCCACTATACTTGAAAATAGCATCTCATAAATATGAGGTGTATATTTTAAAGAGACAGTACCATCAGAGTTTATAGGTGATAAAAAATGCACATACAATTCACATTATTCCCCAAAATATAATAATTATTTATGGTATTCATTTTCCAATAATGCTATAAAAGTCGCATCCTTAGCAATTATACATCCTATGTTTCTCTATTAGCTCTGACAAAAATAGAAAAAAAAAAAAAAAAATCATATTTTTTTTTCATTGCGTTTATCTAACATGGTTTAAAAAAAATGTTTTTAAAAAATATTGCTGCAAATGTTAACAAAAAAAACATACTTTGAATTCCTATATTATAAAGTATCAGGACCTCCCACTGAGAACAAAAAAGTGGGTGTGCCAAGTGCAGCCAATCACGGTAGAGACAGTAAATGATTTCTCCATAGAGCTCCATAACTCAGCTGGTGCCGACACACTCTCATCTGATTAACGTAGTGGTCCTGACATTAGTTAGCCTTGTCAGTGGTAGAGGGGCCAGCAACGCCTTGTGATGCTGGTGAAAGGGTTAAAGGGATGTGGAAGATTTCCAGTTGTTACTATGTATATAATATCCATGTGTATCTATTTACATGTATGTACTTTATTCTATTAAGAAGTGCTTATTAGCTCAGCTTTTACTGCCTAAAATCAAACAAATAGTCCCTGTATGGGTCTGCCCACTGCTGCAAATGCAGACACAGACTTTATAAGGCTGGATGTGCAGTGTAGTGTCCTAGCCAACCAGGGGTCACATCTCAGCAGCAAGTTGCAGAGAGATGATCACTGATAGGTTAGTATGAGATATAGCACAGTCAGTACTACAGAGTCTGTGTCTGCATATGATGCAGAGAGCAAACCCCTGCAGGGACTATTTGTTTAATTTTGGCAAGGAAAACAGAGCACTTCTTAATAAAATAAATTACATAAAAGTAAATGGATACACATGGATATTATATACCAAGTAACATCCAGGAACCTTCCATATCTATAGGAAAACTGCCAGTGAGAACTTTAGTGAATATCTGCAATAAGTTACTTTTGGGTAAAAAAAGAACAAAGTTACAGTTAATTTGTGGAAAATATTTAATTTGAATTAAATTAATTATTTTCCTGTATCCAGCTTCACTTCTCATTTTCTTTGGGTGTGAATCAACTGCATAAAAATAGTTGCAATGTATAGAACTGCTCCAAAATCGGATATTCTAACAGCAAAATTGTGAGTCTGATGTAAGAGGATCAATCGTCCTCCAAAGTGGCTGGGTATCCATGACAATAAGAGGGGCAGCATGCCCTGTGCCAGAAAACTATTACATGTAATCAGAGTCTGGGAGCAGTGGGTGATGATGCCAGATGGCACCCACCAACCCCCACTGCCGGGTGAGTATCATTGTATGATAGGGCACTATGTATTGAACTAGAATTGAGTCATATTGATACAAATAGATACATATTAATACATTTTAATACCTATTAATAAAAACTAGTCATTTACCCATTGGTATGACGGTATAATATTGCATGTGTCTCCCCCCCCCCCCCCCCCCCGTGTCCCTTTCCCACCCTCTTTCTCCCTTGTGTCTCTTCCCCCAACCTTCCCTGTGCCTATTTCTCCCCCTATCCCTCCCCTGTGTCTCTTTTCCCCTTCCCTCTCCCCTGTGTCCCTTTCCCCTTCTGTCTCTTCCCCCCTACTTCCGCCAGTGTCTCTTCCCCCTCTCCCTCCCTGTATCTCTTCCCCCTTCTTTCCCTATGTCTATTTCTCCCCCTCTCCCTTCCTTGTGTCTCCGTCCCCCCTCTCCCACCCCTGTGTCCCTTTCCCCCTCTGTCTCTCCCTGTGTCTCTTTCCCCCCCCCCCCCCCGTGTTTCTCCCCCCCCCCTCCTCCCTCATTGTAGGATTTTCAATAGGACTGCGTATGCGCAGCAGCTACGTATTTGCGCGTATCTATAGCGTTCTATAAAGTTTCAACAGTGCGCATGTTCCGTGTATGGATCGTTACACATTCTTTACAAACTTTATTAGTGATGGATACTTATTGACATATATGATACATGCGGACACAGTGATACATAATTATACATATTAATAGATATTTTAGCTGGGTAAATCGGGTTGTTTTAATTATGCATTCGTTAATATTAAAATTCCTACCTAATGATTTGTAATAGTAATATTCAATATTCAAAGTATCAGCATCCAGTTGAGCTGATTGTCTCCACCCTGAGGAGGTCACAAGGGTGAAGGGAGCAGTTTTACAGAGAAACAGGTCGAAAGATTGTAAAAAAAAAAAATAGCAATCTCCTTAGATAAGCGGCCAAATCAGAAAATTAAATAAATAAATACAGCCTTTAATTTACTAGCTATTACATGCAATTATACTTTACATAGAACATTGTTTTCTTTTCTTTTGCATATTTAGCTGGTTAGTCATAAAGATATGAGAAAGTTAAAATTCATTTTGTTGCAAAATACGTTCATTAGAACTGAAAGAAAATTGTATCTGTATCCAGCTTCACCTTTCACACGATAAAACATAATGATATTTGACTAGATAATTAAGAGAAAAAAATATATATATATATATATTTATTTATTTATTTTAAGCCTTCTAAAAATATTTTGCTGCATTTACTCGTCAATTTCTAAGTGAGGGTGAATGGTGTGCCCTTGGTGCCAAATAATTTGTGGTGCCTCTTGCACGTTTTCTACCAGGTAGGTGCCTGTAAGAGTTAATAAATGGCAATAATATAAGTAAGGTGTCAGATAACCTATCTATAAAAATAACTATACTCCAAGTTGCAGAGGGCCTCTAGTTCTAATGGGCCCTGGTGCTTTGCACCTGCTGCACCAGGAGTAGCTCCATCAATGTCTCATTCAGCTAGTGACTTTATCTTACATGGTTAATTATCTCTCACAGTACTCACATGAGTAAGTCCTGTGGGTAAATGTTAGAATAACAATAACAGTTGGTCCTTTCCTGTTATGGTTACGGCACCATTCGCCGCTGCAGTGCGGTGACCAACCGCTACATGGCGCTGCCGATATTCCAGTGCCATATCATAGAATCAAGGCTTAGGTAAACTGTTAGGGTGAGAGTTAGGGTGAGGTTGAGAGTTAGGGTGAGGGTTAGGGTGAGGCTTAGCGTTAGGGTTAGGATGAGGGTTAGGGTGAGGCTTAGTTTCAGGGTTAGGCTACTATTCTAAGCTTAGAACTTCTCTCACATATCCGCAGCGCTGCAAAAATGTTTACATTTAAACACGTGACTATTATCATTTATCCAACTAGACATTTTCTACTTTCTTATCACCCATGCTGTGAGATATAATTAGTTATATGAGATAACACAATGAAACAGTTGAAGGCTATTTCATGTTATTTATACTGAGAATACCCACTTTTCAGGCTCAATTATCTAACACTTCCATTCATTTGTATGTGTAATTTTTCGAATTTTGCTGTGTCACAAAACACAGCACATAATGATACCAAACTGGTAATACAAAATTAGGTCAATTTAAAAATATATATATATTTAAAATATGCAAGCTAATTTAAAAAAAAAAATCAAGCCATACATTGTGCTAGCCATTCAGGTCTACAGTGAAACATTGCTGAGATGGCAATGTTTATGCTGAATTTGCATGCAAATAAGCAGCTACCAAATATTAATTAACTGATTTAACAATGCCCCCTAAGGTTATCATGCAATTAGATCCCATACTCAAGCATTCAGAGTCTCAAATAAACATACTGAGCAATACAGTCAATGCGGAATATCCCAGGAATCATTTACTGTAGAGAGAAACGGCTAGTACAATGTATAGACAGTTTTTACTGTTCTTTAAATGTAACCAACTTGTGACAGCATCCTTTTAAACTTAATTAACTATTTATCACAATTCTGCAACTCCTCAAAAGTCAGGACAGCAGCTTCATAGGAACTGGGCTTAAATAATGCAATAAATGATAAAATCTGGCAATTTAATATCAAAAACGCCTCGCATGAATTTGTTTTTTTCCATCCATGTTCAGATGATTTGGAAAAACACAAAAAACACTTGGCAAACTCCGTCAGACCCGGGTTGCCATAGCAATGTGCAGTCTTATTTTGAATGGCAATATATATTTTTTATTTAATAGGAAGATTTGGAAAGGATTTTTTTCCAGCTTCTGATTAAAGATACACAGAAAATATTGTTTAAAAGTATGATTTGTGTTAATCATTTAATGTAATCCTACTTATTTAATCATTTTGGGCAGATACCATATGCAGACTAGATGGGCTTATTGTATACACAAGTTTGGAACCAGCCCCACTGCTGTCTGTGGGTAGGTTTCCTGGCTTGTAAAAAATCCAACCTGGGGTTTGCTTAAAGCTGTGTAACAGCTGCCATATGCCTTAAAGGAGCCATGTTTGAAATGGTATTGGATTAAAGAGCAAAGCCTTTGTGGGCACTTTTGCATGTCCCTGCCCAGGTTCCCAGCATGCAGTGCAATAACTGTGTTTTATGGAATTCTGAGTCTTAAGTTATTTTCGACATTCAAATGTGAACACAAATGTACTATTTATTTACTATATATATATATATATATATATATATATATATATATATATATATATATATATATATATATATATATGTATATATATATATATATATATATATATATATATATATATATATATATGTATATATATATATATATATATATATATATATATATATATATATATATATGCATGCATGTATGATCCCAAATAGTCTGCACACGGTATCTACCTAATATGATTAAATAAATAAATTAATGTAAATATAACAGCCACATTTCATGCAAAATTGTACTAATATTTCTAGATTATTGATACATTTTATAATTGAGAAATATTTATATTATACAGATCTGTACTTTCCTTTAACGAGACATTGTAGCCCCAAAGTTTCAATTTTTTAGATACAGTTTTAATTTTTAGTGTTTTTTGTATATAAAATGAGTGGCCTACAGCAGGAATTTATACCATACTTAGGAGCCAGTCAGACTATTGAGGAGCCAACCAATCATATCTTAGGAGCCAGAAAATAATATGTAAGAGGCTTGTCCTAAATATAATTTAGGTTTTATATATCGGGACTTAATTAAAAATTATTTATTTATCATAAAAATGAAATGATCAAAACACATTCTTTAATAGATGTTTGGGGCCACAGTGGCCCTTTAAATCTGACAATAATTAATAATGTTGCTTTAATTTAAACTGGGTGATCTCAGAGTGATCTGGTGCCCGGAGCAGAGAATACTCTCAGAGGTCACACCGAGGGGAGTGATCTGACACGTGCTTTCTTTATTTGCTTAGTTATGAATTGTCTCGTGCATAAAGTATTTTCTAAAGCCAATAGGACAGTGACTACCAATCCTCTCCTCAAAGACCATCACACAGGCCAGGATTTAGGTTGAACACTTATGTGAATACAGGTGATAAAATGAGGTGCCCAATGACTAATCCGAATGGATTCACCTCTGCTTGTGAGATGTTAAACCTAAATCCTGGCCTGTCTAGTGTTCCCTGAGGATATGATTGGGAAATACTCCAATCAAATGTTGTAGAGACTTGTATGGCCTGAGAACATTATTTATCTGTTAAAGGGACACTGAAGTTCTCTTTTTACTGAAGTTCTTTTTTTTTTTTGCAAGAATAAAATTAGTAATGCAAAGATTCTTCCAATCTGCCTACAAACTACTTTTGGAACAATCCTCATTCTCACTGCTCCCTCTAGTGACTGAAGATGATTCAGCTAAAGGAATTTTCAGAGGTAATCCTGACTGTTTTCTAAAAGCAATTTTTACGTGGCTTAAAAAAGTATTTTACAGGACTTAATTTGCAAGCACACTAAACTTTTATTATGTTTAAAACTGTATTTTAAGATTAATTATAGCTGTAATTTTAGTTATCCTTTTACTTGGAAAATCTGTTTAGAAATCTTACATTAAAATAAGATATTATTTAAAGGGATATGAAAGGTTCCTGGATTTTATTAGGTATATAATATCCGTGTGCATCTATTTATTTTTATGTACTTTATTTTTTTAGAAAGTGCTTATAAGCTCTTGGGATTTTTCTGCCTAAAATAAAATAAATTGTCCCTGTAAGAGTCTGCCCTCAGTGTATGCAGACACGGGTTCTGTAGATGTGCAGTTTAATGCCCTAGCCTATCAGGGACCATGTCCCAGCAGCATGTTGCCGAGATGGTCACTGATTGGTTAGTATGAGACACAGCACAGTCAGTACAACAGAGTCTTTGTCTGCATACGTTGCAGCGGGCAGACCTATACAGGGACTATTTGTTGAATTGTAGGCAGTAAAAACAGACCTTATAAGCACTTCTTAATAAAATAAGGTACATACAAGTAAATAGATACACAGGGATATACTATATCTAGTAACTTACAGGGACATTCCATATCCCCTTAATTGGTTGTTCTTGATTGGGTTGTTTACATAATGGGGCAGATGCTCACATTCCCTGCTCTCACCATTCTTTTAAATGGACAACTGGCTAAGCAAACACAGCTAACTGACTTAAAGGACCAGGTAATTCAGTACAAATTGGATCTCACCGCTGAAAAGTCCTCTTAAAAACATGTTGAAATACTTTTTGAAATGCATTATTTTCTCACAGAGACATATATAAATGAAGTGTCTGTTTACTTGAGACTCTGACATTCCCACAGACAGACTCAAAGCAACAGCTCTGTGCAGAGAGCATAAGCAGAAAGAGAGGTAAAGGTCTGCTGGAATCAGCTAGAGTATATTTGGGGGTTAACATCTCCTGCTACATTTCTCAAGTTCAGGGAGAAACTATAAATCTTTGTGCTCACAGAGCCTTCACCACTCTGTGTCATCAGATGTTGTTAATCATGTGACAGTCAAGAGTGTGTTTGTAAACAGACCTAAGACTGTAGATTTTTAGGCGTTAGTGTTATTAAAAAAAAACAATAGATAATTTTAACATAGAATCTTGTGCTCTTTCAGACCATGAAGAGCACTTATAGTGAGGTAAATGGCCCTTTAATAATCACTTGTGCCAAGTCATCCTGCCAATCAGTGCTGTTCCATTCATCCTAGAGGAGGACCAAATGTTACTTTTTGTTTTCTAATCTTAAAAATCACTTTTTTCATCCAAAAACTAAAAAAAAAGAAAAACAACTTTTATAGTGATTAATTTTCTGGTGTGCCCTTTTAATTTATTGTTTTTTGCACACACTAAAAAATAAAATGGCAGTACACACCAAGAAAGTACAAAGTTATCATATCAATATCCCTACACAAACACTTAAAGTGATAGAAAACCTCAGGATTAGTCTTGAGATTTACAAGTGAGGAAGAAGGTGCAATATATGTGCAGTTTTCTTAGTTACTTTACATTTTATTTTCTGATATTTCCCTTTATTTGTCCTGAGAGCTGTCATGTTTGCAGGGATATTACAATATTTACTATGGCGTCTCCTGGGGCGAAGCTACATTATAGCTATCTTGAACTAACCTGGCTGTGCTTTGTAATCTTCATCTTAATCTTTTTTTTTTTCCGGTTCACTTTACTGATTACTTATCATGTATCATGCAATGAGGATCTTTCATATTTAAATTGACGATATCATTATATTTTTAAAGCATAATTAGATAAAACATGAATTAATTAATTATTAATATTATAGTACATTGGCTCATTATTACTATTATTAATATCATTATTACTATTATTATAAGCACTATTAATATTATTATAATTTTTAATAATACCATTATTATTAATATAATAATAATAATTAATAATAATAATAATGTCACTATTATTGTTATTATCACTATTATTATTATGATTATTATTAATATTATGATAATGATGATGATGATTTTTTTTCACTTGTAGAGTGCCAGCAATTCCCATTGTGCTATAAAAAGGTACAGATAAAGCTTGACATACATTTGACAACAGTATAAATAAACCAAGATGGCAGATTTATACTTGTACATTGGTAATAAAAAATGTCAATGAGGGCCCTAAGAGCTCATGAGAGCAATGGGCAATACAGTATGGAGAGGAAGTGATCTCATATGGCACAAATATAGGAAGTGGCCTCATGCAAATGTAATTCAGGAAATGGTCTTGTAAATAGTTTAGGAAGTGACCTCATACAAATACAATTCAGGAAGTGATCTTGTGAATAGTTTAGGAAGTAACCCCATGCAGGAGTAATTCAGGAAGTGACCTCATACAAATACAATTCAGCAAGTGATCTTGTGAATAGTTTAGGAAGTGACCTCATGAAGGGGTAAATCCAGAAGCGACCTCATGCAAGTAGACTAATTCAGGAAGTGATCTCAAGCAGGAACCAGGAAGTGACTCAAATAGGATGTTTAATCTTCTACTTGGCACATGAGTAATTGGATTAATTATGACGACAAATAAGATATTCTTTGTAATGTATCTTAACATCAACAGAAGTGAATTCATAATTATGTTCCTTATAAGGTCTGCACCAGCATTGCCCACCCTATTCACATTATCTCAAGATCTTGATCCGCATATAATACTGATTTTTTTATTAGTTTATGGAATTATTTATTTTTGTAATTTCTGGAATACTGTATACAACTAGGAAAATAATCTGTATAAATATCTGGATTTTGTATTTCAAATATGCATTGGCTTCTCTCCATAGATTTGTAGCCAATAAAACTCAGGTACATTTTATTCACTAGGGAGTCTTATACACTAGTGAGTCTTATACACTAGTGAGTCTTATACACTAGTGAGTCTTATAAATGGGTAAGTCTTATACACTGGTGAGTCTTATACATTTGTGAGTCTTATACGCTGGTGAGTCCTATATTGGTAAGTCTTATACGTTGGTGAGTCATACACTGGTGAGTCTTATAAACGTGTAAGTCTTATACACTGGTGAGTCATACATTGGTAAGTCTTATACGTTGGCGAGTCATACACTGGTGGGTCTTATAGACGTGTAAGTCTTGTACACTGGTGAGTCATACATTGGTGAGTCTTATATGTTGGTGAGTCATACACTGGTGGGTCTTAGACGTGTAAGTCTTGTACACTGGTGAGTCATACATTGGTAAGTCTTATACGTTGGTGAGTCATACACTGGTGGGTCTTATAGACGTGTAAGTCTTATACACTGGTGAGTCATACATTGGTAAGTCTTATACGTTGGTGAGTCATACACTGGTGGGTCTTATAGACGTGTAAGTCTTGTACACTGGTGAGTCATACATTGGTAAGTCTTATACGTTGGTGAGTCATACACTGGTGGGTCTTATAGACGTGTAAGTCTTGTACACTGGTGAGTCATACATTGGTAAGTCTTATACGTTGGTGAGTCATACACTGGTGGGTCTTATAGACGTGTAAGTCTTGTACACTGGTGAGTCATACATTGGTAAGTCTTATACGTTGGTGAGTCATACACTGGTGGGTCTTATAGACGTGTAAGTCTTGTACACTGGTGAGTCATACATTTGTGAGTCTTATACGTTGGTGAGTCATACACTGGTGAGCCTTATATGCTGGTAAGTCTTATATGCTGGTGAGACTCATATACTGGTAAGTCTTATACACTGATGAGTCTTATACTCCAAAAACTATGATAAATGAAACCTCTACTTTATAAATGTTTACCCTATAAATACAAAGTGAACACTTTTTTTTAAAACTAAACCAAAAAAGCTGTTCATTTGTGAGTGAACAAATATTGCACAAAATAAGAAATGAGCCTGTTTGTTGCTACAGTGATGGTGCTGGGTCGCTGATATTCAACGGCCCAAGAATGGGATGGAAAGAAGCAAAAAAACTGAAAAGAAAAATGTGACAAAAAATGTCAAAAACAAAAATATGTTTTATGACCTCTAAGTAAAAAATTAAAAGACAATATGGAGGAATGATATTGGGATGAAGAAATGCTGGGTGTAAAAGGTGACAATAAGACGGTAAAGCAACGCACCATGAGTAAAGCGTCCGAAGACCCTCCGGGAATGTCCTGATTTCTAAGGAGGAGAGAGAGAAGTGTGTTGATTAACAACCTAACAACTAACGAGAGTTCGTCTTGCAGTGGACGGCCCTTAATCGACTCTGACCGTGCATCATATCAGAACACTTAAGTCCGACTTGGTGGGAGATTTACTTTGCATCAATTAGTAATGAGCTCTTGTTCCATTACTATGACAACAGCCATTGACCCTGTCACCGGTAGGAAGCTCTGCAGAGTGAAACATAAGGACGTGCACATTGTACTTACCCTGTGTGATGCTCTGCAATATGGAGTAATATTCTGCAAGGTTTTCTAGGACTACAGTATTAGAGAGAGAGGATTGCAGGTCTAATGTTACTGGAATGATCCTGTGCAAGTCTCTACCAGGTCACATGATGGGATGCTCTGCCCATCTCCACCAAGGAAGCAGAGGACCAAAAGTAAAATCAGGTTTACTTAAAGAATTGATTACATTTCTCCACAATGTATTTGTCAAGAACACAAAGACAAAACACCCCTATATACTGTGTATGTATGTTTGTATATATATATATATACACACAGCTATACCTTGTTTAGTTTTGAAAACGGAGTGCTTAGCGAAACAGTGCTAAACGGGGTCATTTTAAAAGAGTAGATAGGGATATGGAAACTCATGAAAAAAATAATTGCACATTCTTTTGTTTTATTTGGACTTCAAAGAAACAGCTAACATAACGCAAACTGAGCATTAGCAAAATATAAATTTGTGGTGTTGAAGCTTCTAGCTCACCCTGAATTCTGGGTATATATATATATATATATATATATATATATATATATATATAATGATTTTCGATTAACAGAGGTAGCGTGCATTGTGGTCTCATTTGCATGTCCCTGCCCAGTTTCCCAGAGTGCAGTATATATATATATATATATATATATATATATATATATATACACACTGGCGACTTGCCCGTCAAAAACTGACGGCAAGAAAATTGTAAGGCGGGTCATGCTGTTTGCCACAGAGAGTAAGTGTTTTGGTGGTGTGAGATCCTTCAGCGCTCATTGCGAGCCTCTGGGTTGGTGTATTTTTTTGTTATCAGAGGCACTTTTGCACTTATTGTAAGGTCCACACTGATCTCCTTTTGGCGCTTATTGCAAGGCTATCCCCTGGTGTACTTTGTGTCCTATGAGCACCGTTGTCGCTCCTTGTGAGGCTCGCGGTGAAGGTCTTTGTAGTTTTTTGCGATACTGTGGTGTTTTTTTGTTGTTGTTTTGTGTATATTTCTTTTTTATGCCAATTAATTATTGAAATTAATATACTTTACCTATTTGTAAGTAATATATGCAGGAAGCATTGTGCTGAAGAGCTAACAATCTGTTTTGATGTTCCTGCAGCATACAATGTAGGTTTGCACTGTTGTGGAGCTGAGGTGTAAGTGTCAGCAATGTGTGCAGTGTGTAGAGTAAATAGGCTGCGTGCACGAGGGGACGCCGTTAGGGTAGCTGGGTATTTCCGCATTAGTTAGTTAGTGGTGTAAAATGTGATAGTGATTGTGTATGTGGTACGCGGGTGTGGATGATTTAACGTCCTTGCTAATGGTGTATCTTGTACCTCGTACGGGTTTTTGTAAAAGTTGTATGTGCTTGGCGGTGTTTTGCGTCTTTAAGGGTTGTGTAGCCTCGTTTTCTTCGGTGGCCATTTTTTCTCTCGCTTAGGGGATTTTCAAGTGTCTAAACTTTTTAAATTGGACTGAAATCGAGGTGTAACCTGTCTTCCAGAAGTCCTAGGTGTCCCCCCTTGCTGTGGGTAAGGTTTTTATTTTATTTTTGTGTGTATTTTGTGTATTTTTTATGTTTTCCGCTGTGCATGGTTTGTCCGTTAAGGTCGTATTTTTGCGAGTCCGTAATGGATTTTTTCCCCGCGGCTCGGATTTTTTTGTGTAAGTCCGTATTTAGTCATTGCGTGTTTTGTGTTTTTTTTCAAAGTCCCGCTTGTGTGGGCGTTTGTAACCGCTTGTGAGGCGCCGTAGAGCCGCAGTTGCAGCGGGCTCGCTATGCGAGCCCGCAAGCGTTACCAATAACCCGTATTGCTGAGAACTATATATGCGATATATATATATATATATATGTATAGTAACCTCAAAAGTTATTGCTTGGTTGACTAAATGTTAACGCGAGTCCTCAACCAAATAAGCAAAAGTAAATAAAATAAAAGAGGAACCAATGTCCTAAAATAAAAATAAATATATTTTAAGAAACTGTAACGCTAATCCTAAAATGTTTTTTGGTATTACACTGGTTACTCTATTTTTCAGATACTTTTGCTGATCTCACAAGGACGGTGGATATTACAAAGTCCCAAAGCTACAGAATATATTATCATTAAAACATAATGTGAATAATCAGTATATTGTCATATATTCATGTCCTATTCATAGAATGGCGCTCTGCTAAGTTACGCTTGAAAAACTCCTATCAGGACAGATACAGGACATCACTTTTTATTGAAAATAAATATTTAACAGCAAGAACGTTTTGCTCATCTGTCGTACTTTGCAGATACTGAATAATTTACTGGCCTATATTTTGCTTTTTTTGCATTTAGAGCCTTCATGTGATAAAATAGCTTTTCTAACAACTTGTTACACTAAAAATACATAAAATATACATAAAAACATCACTAGAAATGTCGCCCCAATAACAAACCGATTTAATCCTAAAGGGCACGTCTATACATTTTACTAGCCATTTTCCTCTGCAGTAAAAATAAAACTTCTGAGATATTCAATATTGTTTGTGTGTTTTATGTACGTTAATATGTGGCTTCCTATGCTAATTTAGAGCTTGGGACAGGGTCTAGCTGCATAATAACAATGGGGGCATTGTTTTGCCAACACATAAGCAGACTGTGTTGTAAGTTGGCACATAAAAGCAGCTACCGGTTTTTATGGGAAATGCACAATTGTATATTAATTCTGGAAAGATTAACTTTACAAAACAATGGCTAGCACAACATGTAGCTAGTGTTTCACCCTCTTTAAGAATAACATAAACGCTAGATTTTTTGTTCCTTTAACTAAAAATACTCCATATAGGGGAATCCTTTTATTATAGGAAAAACTGACACACAAAATATCACAATATTTCTGCAAATGATATGGCAAGATATGGGGCCGGTCTACTAAAGTGGCAGCCAGTGAAATTATTGGGAGGTTTGTTATCTATGATTTTAGTGTAATTTAAAGGGCCACTGTGGTCATATATTTAATATACAATCTCTTGAAAAACGACATTTGCTTGTGGCCAAACTGTTCTTAGAAAGCAGAAAAATGAGTAACATTTTTGTTTCCTTTTCTATGTAATTTTAATGCAATACAAACTACCATTTTGGTTTCTGCTGCACTACATCCTGAGGTGGGAGGAGATGTGGTTGCAGAAGAAGCTTCTATCTGCATAATGGATGGGTATATACTGGAGTAATGGTTCAGAGGGGTCTCCAGCCCAGTACTCAAATGCTACTGGTCCTTTTTTGCAGAGCAAGATAATAATGTGTTTTGCTGCAGACTGGAGGAGCAGGATGGGAGTGATAGTCTGCAGGGGGTAGGGGAGATTTGGGGTTCAGTGATGTATAACAAATGACTTTATCACCTGCTGACATCCATGTAAACATCAGGACATAGTCTCATTACAGTGACATCTCAGTCTCATCACAGTCTCATCGTAGCCTCGTCCCAGTCTCATCACAGTCTCATTACAGTGACATCTCAGTCTCATCACAGTCTCATCGTAGCCTCGTCCCAGTCTCATCAGTCTCATTACAGTGACATCTCAGTCTCATCACAGTCTCATTACAGTCTCATCAAAGTCTTATTGTAGTCTTGTCACAGTCTCATTTCAGTCTCATCACAACTTCACTGCAGTCACACTGCAGCCTCATCGCAATTTCATTGCAGTCTCATCACTGTCTCATGGTCTCAACACATTACATCTCTCACATCCCACTGGGAGTACTCACTGTAGAGGAAGAAACTTCTTCAAGACGTGTATACAAGGAGATCACAGCCATATCTATAAACAGCACCGTCTTATATTAAGTCTCCTACATACAGCACCATCTCACACCTACATACAGCACTATATCACGCCTCCTACATACAGCACCATCTCACACCTACATACAGCACTATATCACGCCTCTACATACAGCACAACCTCACACCTACATACAGCACTATATCACACCTCCTACATACAGCACCATCTAACACCTACATACAGCACTATATCACGCCTCTACATACAGCACAACCTCACACCTACATACAGCACTATATCACGCCTCCTACATACAGCACAACCTCACACCTACATACAGCACTATATCACGCCTCCTACATACAGCACAACCTCACACCTACATACAGCACTATATCACGCCTCTACATACAGCACAACCTCACACCTACATACAGCACTATATCACGCCTCTACATACAGCACCATCTCACACCTACATACAGCACTATATCACGCCTCTACATACAGCACAACCTCACACCTACAAACAGCACTATATCACGTCTCTACATACAGCACAACCTCACACCTACATACAGCACTATATCACG
Organism: Discoglossus pictus; assembly: GCA_027410445.1. NCBI lineage: Eukaryota > Metazoa > Chordata > Amphibia > Anura > Alytidae > Discoglossus > Discoglossus pictus. The sequence continues at coordinate 83,361,646 of CM050173.1, read as the reverse complement.
CCTCTACATACAGCACAACCTCACACCTACATACAGCACTATATCACGCCTCTACATACAGCACCACATCTCACCTACATACAGCACTATATCACGCCTCTACATACAGCACAACCTCACACCTACAAACAGCACTATATCACGCCTCTACATACAGCACCATCTCACACCTACATACAGCACTATATCACGCCTCCTACATACAGCACAACCTCACACCTACATACAGCACTATATCACGCCTCTACATACAGCACCATCTCACACCTACATACAGCACTATATCACGCCTCCTACATACAGCACAACCTCACACCTACATACAGCACTATATCACGCCTCCTACATACAGCACAACCTCACACCTACATACAGCACTATATCACGCCTCCTACATACAGCACCATCTCACACCTACATACAGCACTATATCACGCCTCCTACATACAGCACAACCTCACACCTACATACAGCACTATATCACGTCTCCTACATACAGCACAACCTCACACCTACATACAGCACTATATCACGTCTCCTACATACAGCACCATCTCACACCTACATACAGCACTATATCACGCCTCTACATACAGCACAACCTCACACCTACATACAGCACTATATCACGCCTCTACATACAGCACAACCTCACACCTACATACAGCACTATATCACGTCTCCTACATACAGCACCATCTCACACCTACATACAGCACTATATCACGCCTCTACATACAGCACCATCTCACACCTACATACAGCACTATATCACGCCTCCTACATACAGCACAACCTCACACCTACATACAGCACTATATCACGTCTCCTACATACAGCACAACCTCACACCTACATACAGCACTATATCACGTCTCCTACATACAGCACCATCTCACACCTACATACAGCACTATATCACGCCTCTACATACAGCACAACCTCACACCTACATACAGCACTATATCACGCCTCTACATACAGCACCATCTCACACCTACATACAGCACTATATCACGCCTCTACATACAGCACAACCTCACACCTACATACAGCACTATATCACGCCTCTACATACAGCACAACCTCACACCTACATACAGCACTATATCACGTCTCCTACATACAGCACCATCTCACACCTACATACAGCACTTTATCACGCCTCTACATACAGCACAACCTCACACCTACATACAGCACTATATCACGCCTCTACATACAGCACAACCTCACACCTACATACAGCACTATATCACGCCTCTACATACAGCACAACCTCACACCTACATACAGCACTATATCACGCCTCTACATACAGCACAACCTCACACCTACATACAGCACTATATCACGCCTCTACATACAGCACAACCTCACACCTACATACAGCACTATATCACGCCTCCTACATACAGCACCATCTCACACCTACATACAGCACTATATCACGTCTCCTACATACAGCACCATCTCACTCCTACATACAGCACTATATCACGCCTCCTACATACAGCACAATCTCACACCTACAAACAGCACTATATCACGCCTCTACATACAGCACAACCTCACACCTACATACAGCACTATATCACGTCTCCTACATACAGCACCATCTCACACCTACATACAGCACTATATCACGCCTCCTACATACAGCACCATCTCACTCCTACATACAGCACTATATCACGCCTCCTACATACAGCACAATCTCACACCTACAAACAGCACTATATCACGCCTCTACATACAGCACAACCTCACACCTACATACAGCACTATATCACGTCTCCTACATACAGCACAACCTCACACCTACATACAGCACTATATCACGCTTCTACATACAGCACAACCTCACACCTACATACAGCACTATATCACACTTCTACATACAGCACAACCTCACACCTACATACAGCACTATATCACGTCTCCTACATACAGCACAACCTCACACCTACATACAGCACTATATCACGCTTCTACATACAGCACAACCTCACACCTACATACAGCACTATATCACGCCTCCTACATACAGCACAATCTCACACCTACATACAGCACTATATCACGCTTCTACATACAGCACAACCTCACACCTACATACAGCACTATATCACGCCTCCTACATACAGCACAACCTCACACCTACATACAGCACTATATCACGTCTCCTACATACAGCACCATCTCACACCTACATACAGCACTATATCACGTCTCTTACATACAGCACCATCTCACACCTACATACAGCACTATATCACGCTTCTACATACAGCACCATCTCACACCTACATACAGCACTATATCACGCCTCTACATACAGCACAACCTCACACCTACATACAGCACTATATCACGCCTCTACATACAGCACAATCTCACACCTACATACAGCACTATATCACGCCTCTACATACAGCACAACCTCACACCTACATACAGCACTATATCACGTCTCCTACATACAGCACAACCTCACACCTACATACAGCACTATATCACGTCTCCTACATACAGCACAACCTCACACCTACATACAGCACTATATCACGCCTCAACATACAGCACCATCTCACACCTACATACAGCACTATATCACGCCTCCTACATACAGCACCATCTCACACCTACATACAGCACTATATGACGCCTCCTACATACAGCACAACCTCACACCTACATACAGCACTATATCACGTCTCCTACATACAGCACAACCTCACACCTACATACAGCACTATATCACGCCTCTACATACAGCACCATCTCACACCTACATACAGCACTATATCACGCCTCTACATACAGCACAACCTCACACCTACAAACAGCACTATATCACGCCTCCTACATACAGCACAACCTCACACCTACATACAGCACTATATCACGCCTCCTACATACAGCACAACCTCACACCTACATACAGCACTATATCACGCCTCCTACATACAGCACCATCTCACACCTACATACAGCACTATATCACGCCTCTACATACAGCACAACCTCACACCTACATACAGCACTATATCACGTATCCTACATACAGCACCATCTCACACCTACATACAGCACTATATTACGCCTCTACATACAGCACAACCTCACACCTACATACAGCACTATATCACGCCTCTACATACAGCACAACCTCACACCTACATACAGCACTATATCACGCCTCTACATACAGCACAACCTCACACCTACATACAGCACTATATCACGTCTCCTACATACAGCACCATCTCACACCTACATACAGCACTTTATCACGCCTCTACATACAGCACAACCTCACACCTACATACAGCACTATATCACGTCTCCTACATACAGCACCATCTCACACCTACATACAGCACTATATCACGCCTCTACATACAGCACAACCTCACACCTACATACAGCACTATATCACGCCTCTACATACAGCACAACCTCACACCTACATACAGCACTATATCACGTCTCCTACATACAGCACCATCTCACACCTACATACAGCACTATATCACGCCTCCTACATACAGCACAATCTCACACCTACAAACAGCACTATATCACGCCTCTACATACAGCACAACCTCACACCTACATACAGCACTATATCACGTCTCCTACATACAGCACAATCTCACACCTACATACAGCACTATATCACGCCTCTACATACAGCACAACCTCACACCTACATACAGCACTATATCACGCTTCTACATACAGCACAACCTCACACCTACATACAGCACTATATCACGTCTCCTACATACAGCACAATCTCACACCTACATACAGCACTATATCACGCTTCTACATACAGCACAACCTCACACCTACATACAGCACTATATCACGTCTCCTACATACAGCACAACCTCACACCTACATACAGCACTATATCACGTCTCCTACATACAGCACCATCTCACACCTACATACAGCACTATATCACGTCTCCTACATACAGCACAACCTCACACCTACATACAGCACTATATCACGTCTCCTACATACAGCACAACCTCACACCTACATACAGCACTATATCACGCCTCCTACATACAGCACAATCTCACACCTACATACAGCACTATATCACGCCTCAACATACAGCACCATCTCACACCTACATACAGCACTATATCACGCCTCCTACATACAGCACAACCTCACACCTACATACAGCACTATATCACGCCTCTACATACAGCACAACCTCACACCTACATACAGCACTATATCACGCCTCTACATACAGCACCATCTCACACCTACATACAGCACTATATCACGCCTCTACATACAGCACAACCTCACACCTACATACAGCACTATATCACGCCTCTACATACAGCACCATCTCACACCTACATACAGCACTATATCACGCCTCTACATACAGCACAACCTCACACCTACATACAGCACAACCTCACACCTACATACAGCACTATATCACGCCTCTACATACAGCACAACCTCACACCTACATACAGCACTATATCACGCCTCCTACATACAGCACAACCTCACACCTACATACAGCACAACCTCACACCTACATACAGCACTATATCACACCTCCTACATACAGCACAATCTCACACCTACATACAGCACTATATCACGCCTCCTACATACAGCACAACCTCACACCTACATACAGCACTATATCACACCTACTACATACAGCACAACCTCACACCTACATACAGCACTATATCACGCCTCTACATACAGCACCATCTCACACCTACATACAGCACTATATCACGCCTCCTACATACAGTACCATCTCACACCTACATACAGCACTATATCACGCCTCTACATACAGCACAACCTCACACCTACATACAGCACTATATCACGCCTCTACATACAGCACAACCTCACACCTACATACAGCACTATATCACACCTCCTACATACAGCACAATCTCACACCTACATACAGCACTATATCACGCCTCTACATACAGCACAACCTCACACCTACATACAGCACTATATCACGCCTCTACATACAGCACAACCTCACACCTACATACAGCACTATATCACGCCTCTACATACAGCACCATCTCACACCTACATACAGCACTATATCACGCTTCTACATACAGCACAACCTCACACCTACATACAGCACTATATCACGCCTCTACATACAGCACCATCTCACACCTACATACAGCACTATATCACTCCTCTACATACAGCACAACCTCACACCTACATACAGCACAACCTCACACCTACATACAGCACTATATCACGTCTCTACATACAGCACAACCTCATACCTACATACAGCACTATATCACGTCTCCTACATACAGCACAACCTCACACCTACATACAGCACTATATCACGCCTCTACATACAGCACAACCTCACACCTACATACAGCACTATATCACGCCTCTACATACAGCACCATCTCACACCTACATACAGCACTATATCACGCTTCTACATACAGCACAACCTCACACCTACATACAGCACTATATCACGCCTCTACATACAGCACCATCTCACACCTACATACAGCACTATATCACTCCTCTACATACAGCACAACCTCACACCTACATACAGCACAACCTCACACCTACATACAGCACTATATCACGTCTCTACATACAGCACAACCTCATACCTACATACAGCACTATATCACGTCTCCTACATACAGCACAACCTCACACCTACATACAGCACTATATAACGCCTCTACATACAGCACAACCTCACACCTACATACAGCACTATATCACGCCTCTACATACAGCACAACCTCATACCTACATACAGCACTATATCACGTCTCCTACATACAGCACAACCTCACACCTACATACAGCACTATATCACGCCTCTACATACAGCACAATCTCACACCTACATACAGCACTATATCACGCCTCTACATACAGCACCATCTCACACCTACATACAGCACTATATCACGCCTCCTACATACAGTACCATCTCACACCTACATACAGCACTATATCACGCCTCTACATACAGCACAACCTCACACCTACATACAGCACTATATCACGCCTCTACATACAGCACCATCTCACACCTACATACAGCACTATATCACGTCTCTACATACAGCACAACCTCACACCTACATACAGCACTATATCACGCCTCTACATACAGCACCATCTCACACCTACATACAGCACTATATCACGCCTCTACATACAGCACAACCTCACACCTACATACAGCACAACCTCACACCTACATACAGCACTATATCACGCCTCTACATACAGCACAACCTCACACCTACATACAGCACTATATCACGCCTCCTACATACAGCACAACCTCACACCTACATACAGCACTATATCACGCCTCTACATACAGCACAATCTCACACCTACATACAGCACTATATCACGCCTCCTACATACAGCACAACCTCACACCTACATACAGCACTATATCACACCTACTACATACAGCACAACCTCACACCTACATACAGCACTATATCACGCCTCTACATACAGCACCATCTCACACCTACATACAGCACTATATCACGCCTCCTACATACAGTACCATCTCACACCTACATACAGCACTATATCACGCCTCTACATACAGCACAACCTCACACCTACATACAGCACTATATCACGCCTCTACATACAGCACAACCTCACACCTACATACAGCACTATATCACACCTCCTACATACAGCACAATCTCACACCTACATACAGCACTATATCACGCCTCTACATACAGCACAACCTCACACCTACATACAGCACTATATCACGCCTCTACATACAGCACCATCTCACACCTACATACAGCACTATATCACGCTTCTACATACAGCACAACCTCACACCTACATACAGCACTATATCACGCCTCTACATACAGCACCATCTCACACCTACATACAGCACTATATCACTCCTCTACATACAGCACAACCTCACACCTACATACAGCACAACCTCACACCTACATACAGCACAACCTCACACCTACATACAGCACTATATCACGCCTCTACATACAGCACAACCTCATACCTACATACAGCACTATATCACGTCTCCTACATACAGCACAACCTCACACCTACATACAGCACTATATAACGCCTCTACATACAGCACAACCTCACACCTACATACAGCACTATATCACGCCTCTACATACAGCACAACCTCATACCTACATACAGCACTATATCACGTCTCCTACATACAGCACAACCTCACACCTACATACAGCACTATATCACGCCTCTACATACAGCACAATCTCACACCTACATACAGCACTATATCACGCCTCTACATACAGCACCATCTCACACCTACATACAGCACTATATCACGCCTCCTACATACAGTACCATCTCACACCTACATACAGCACTATATCACGCCTCCTACATACAGCACAACCTCACACCTACATACAGCACTATATCACGCCTCTACATACAGTACCATCTCACACCTACATACAGCACTATATCACGCCTCTACATACAGCACAACCTCACACCTACATACAGCACTATATCACGCCTCTACATACAGCACAATCTCACACCTACATACAGCACTATATCACGCCTCTACATACAGCACAACCTCACACCTACATACAGCACTATATCACGCCTCTACATACAGCACAACCTCACACCTACATACAGCACTATATCACGCCTCTACATACAGCACAACCTCACACCTACATACAGCACTATATCACGCCTCTACATACAGCACAATCTCACACCTACATACAGCACTATATCACGCCTCTACATACAGCACAACCTCACACCTACATACAGCACTATATCACGCCTCTACATACAGCACCATCTCACACCTACATACAGCACTATATCACGTCTCTACATACAGCACAACCTCACACCTACATACAGCACTATATCACGCCTCTACATACAGCACAACCTCACACCTACATACAGCACTATATCACGCCTCTACATACAGCACCATCTCACACCTACATACAGCACTATATCACGCCTCTACATACAGCACAACCTCACACCTACATACAGCACAACCTCACACCTACATACAGCACTATATCACGCCTCTACATACAGCACAACCTCACACCTACATACAGCACTATATCACGCCTCCTACATACAGCACAACCTCACACCTACATACAGCACAACCTCACACCTACATACAGCACTATATCACACCTCCTACATACAGCACAATCTCACACCTACATACAGCACTATATCACGCCTCCTACATACAGCACAACCTCACACCTACATACAGCACTATATCACACCTACTACATACAGCACAACCTCACACCTACATACAGCACTATATCACGCCTCTACATACAGCACCATCTCACACCTACATACAGCACTATATCACGCCTCCTACATACAGTACCATCTCACACCTACATACAGCACTATATCACGCCTCTACATGCAGCACAACCTCACACCTACATACAGCACTATATCACGCCTCTACATACAGCACAACCTCACACCTACATACAGCACTATATCACACCTCCTACATACAGCACAATCTCACACCTACATACAGCACTATATCACGCCTCTACATACAGCACAACCTCACACCTACATACAGCACTATATCACGCCTCTACATACAGCACAACCTCACACCTACATACAGCACTATATCACGCCTCTACATACAGCACCATCTCACACCTACATACAGCACTATATCACGCTTCTACATACAGCACAACCTCACACCTACATACAGCACTATATCACGCCTCTACATACAGCACCATCTCACACCTACATACAGCACTATATCACTCCTCTACATACAGCACAACCTCACACCTACATACAGCACAACCTCACACCTACATACAGCACTATATCACGCCTCTACATACAGCACAACCTCAAACCTACATACAGCACTATATCACGTCTCTACATACAGCACAACCTCATACCTACATACAGCACTATATCACGTCTCCTACATACAGCACAACCTCACACCTACATACAGCACTATATCACGCCTCTACATACAGCACAACCTCATACCTACATACAGCACTATATCACGTCTCCTACATACAGCACAACCTCACACCTACATACAGCACTATATCACGCCTCTACATACAGCACAATCTCACACCTACATACAGCACTATATCACGCCTCTACATACAGCACCATCTCACACCTATATACAGCACTATATCACGCCTCCTACATACAGTACCATCTCACACCTACATACAGCACTATATCACGCCTCTACATACAGCACAACCTCACACCTACATACAGCACTATATCACGCCTCTACATACAGCACAACCTCACACCTACATACAGCACTATATCACGCCTCTACATACAGCACAATCTCACACCTACATACAGCACTATATCACGCCTCTACATACAGCACCATCTCACACCTACATACAGCACTATATCACGCCTCTACATACAGCACAATCTCACACCTACATACAGCACTATATCACGCCTCTACATACAGCACCATCTCACACCTACATACAGCACTATATCACGTCTCTACATACAGCACAACCTCACACCTACATACAGCACTATATCACGCCTCTACATACAGCACAATCTCACACCTACATACAGCACTATATCACGCCTCTACATACAGCACAACCTCACACCTACATACAGCACTATATCACGCCTCTACATACAGCACAATCTCACACCTACATACAGCACTATATCACGCCTCTACATACAGCACAACCTCACACCTACATACAGCACTATATCACGCCTCTACATACAGCACAACCTCACACCTACATACAGCACTATATAACGCCTCTACATACAGCACAACCTCACACCTACATACAGCACTATATCACGCCTCTACATACAGCACCATCTCACACCTACATACAGCACTATATCATGCCTCTACATACAGCACAACCTCACACCTACATACAGCACTATATCACGCCTCTACATACAGCACAACCTCACACCTACATACAGCACTATATCACGCCTCTACATACAGCACCATCTCACACCTACATACAGCACTATATCACGCCTCCTACATACAGCACAACCTCACACCTACATACAGCACTATATCATGCCTCTACATACAGCACAACCTCACACCTACATACAGCACTATATCACGCCTCTACATACAGCACCATCTCACACCTACATACAGCACTATATCACGCCTCCTACATACAGTACCATCCCACACCTACATACAGCACTATATCACGCCTCTACATACAGCACAACCTCACACCTACATACAGCACTATATCACGCCTCTACATACAGCACAATCTCACACCTACATACAGCACTATATCACTCCTCCTACCTACAGCACAACCTCACACCTACATACAGCACTATATCGCGCCTCTACATACAGCACCATCTCACACCTACATACAGCACTATATCACGCCTCTACATACAGCACAACCTCACACCTACATACAGCACTATATCACGTCTCCTACATACAGCACAACCTCACACCTACATACAGCACTATATCACGCCTCTACATACAGCACAACCTCACACCTACATACAGCACTATATCACACCTCTACATACAGCACCATCTCACACCTACATACAGCACTATATCACGCCTCCTACATACAGTACCATCTCACACCTACATACAGCACTATATCACGCCTCTACATACAGCACAACCTCACACCTACATACAGCACTATATCACGCCTCTACATACAGCACAACCTCACACCTACATACAGCACTATATCACGCCTCCTACATACAGTACAACCTCACACCTACATACAGCACTATATCACGTCTCCTACATACAGCACAACCTCACACCTACATACAGCACTATATCACGCCTCTACATACAGCACAACCTCACACCTACATACAGCACTATATCACACCTCCTACATACAGCACAATCTCACACCTACATACAGCACTATATCACGTCTCCTACATACAGCACAACCTCACACCTACATACAGCACTATATCACGCCTCTACATACAGCACAATCTCACACCTACATACAGCACTATATCACGCCTCTACATACAGCACAACCTCACACCTACATACAGCACTATATCACGCCTCTACATACAGCACAACCTCACACCTACATACAGCACTATATCACGCCTCTACATACAGCACAACCTCACACCTACATACAGCACTATATCACGCCTCTACATACAGCACAACCTCACACCTACATACAGCACTATATCACGCCTCTACATACAGCACAATCTCACACCTACATACAGCACTATATCACGCCTCTACATACAGCACAACCTCACACCTACATACAGCACTATATCACGTCTCTACATACAGCACAACCTCACACCTACATACAGCACTATATCACGCCTCTACATACAGCACAATCTCACACCTACATACAGCACTATATCACGCCTCCTACATACAGCACCATCTCACACCTACATACAGCACTATATCACGCCTCTACATACAGCACCATCTCACACCTACATACAGCACTATATCACACCTACTACATACAGCACAACCTCACACCTACATACAGCACTATATCACGCCTCTACATACAGCACAACCTCACACCTACATACAGCACTATATAACGCCTCTACATACAGCACAACCTCACACCTACATACAGCACTATATCACGCCTCCCACATACAGCACAACCTCACACCTTTATACAGCACTATATCACGCCTCTACATACAGCACAACCTCACACCTACATACAGCACTATATCACGCCTCTACATACAGCACAACCTCACACCTACATACAGCACTATATAACGCCTCTACATACAGCACAACCTCACACCTACATACAGCACTATATCACGCCTCCCACATACAGCACAACCTCACACCTACATACAGCACTATATCACGCCTCCTACATACAGCACAATCTCACACCTACATACAGCACTATATCACGCCTCAACATACAGCACAATCTCACACCTACATACAGCACTATATCACGCCTCCTACATACAGTACCATCTCACACCTACATACAGCACTATATCACGCCTCTACATACAGCACAACCTCACACCTACATACAGCACTATATCACGCCTCTACATACAGCACAATCTCACACCTACATACAGCACTATATCACGCCTCTACATACAGCACAACCTCACACCTACATACAGCACTATATCACGCCTCTACATACAGCACAACCTCACACCTACATACAGCACTATATCACGCCTCTACATACAGCACAATCTCACACCTACATACAGCACTATATCACGCCTCTACATACAGCACAACCTCACACCTACATACAGCACTATATCACGCCTCTACATACAGCACCATCTCACACCTACATACAGCACTATATCACGCCTCTACATACAGCACAACCTCACACCTACATACAGCACTATATCACGCCTCTACATACAGCACTATATCACGCCTCTACATACAGCACTATATCACGTCTCCTACATACAGCACAACCTCACACCTACATACAGCACTATATCACGCCTCTACATACAGCACAATCTCACACCTACATACAGCACTATATCACGCCTCTACATACAGCACAACCTCACACCTACATACAGCACTATATCACGCCTCTACATACAGCACAACCTCACACCTACATACAGCACTATATCACGCCTCTACATACAGCACTATATCACGCCTCCTACATACAGCACAACCTCACACCTACATACAGCACTATATCACGCCTCTACATACAGCACAATCTCACACCTACATACAGCACTATATCACGCCTCTACATACAGCACAACCTCACACCTACATACAGCACTATATCACGCCTCTACATACAGCACAACCTCACACCTACATACAGCACTATATAACGCCTCTACATACAGCACAACCTCACACCTACATACAGCACTATATCACGCCTCCTACATACAGCACCATCTCACACCTACATACAGCACTATATCACGCCTCTACATACAGCACAACCTCACACCTACATACAGCACTATATCACGCCTCTACATACAGCACCATCTCACACCTACATACAGCACTATATCACGCCTCTACATACAGCACAACCTCACACCTACATACAGCACTATATCACGCCTCTACATACAGCACAACCTCACACCTACATACAGCACTATATCACACCTCCTACATACAGCACAATCTCACACCTACATACAGCACTATATCACGCCTCCTACATACAGCACAACCTCACACCTACATACAGCACTATATCACGCCTCTACATACAGCACAATCTCACACCTACATACAGCACTATATCACGCCTCTACATACAGCACCATCTCACACCTACATACAGCACTATATCACACCTCTACATACAGCACAACCTCACACCTACATACAGCACTATATCACGCCTCTACATACAGCACAACCTCACACCTACATACAGCACTATATCACGCCTCTACATACAGCACAACCTCACACCTACATACAGCACTATATCACGCCTCTACATACAGCACAACCTCACACCTACATACAGCACTATATCACGCCTCTACATACAGCACAACCTCACACCTACATACAGCACTATATCACGCCTCCTACATACAGCACCATCTCCCACCTACATACAGCACTATATTACGCCTCCTACATACAGCACCATCTCCCACCTACATACAGCACTATATCACGCCTCTACATACAGCACAACCTCACACCTACATACAGCACTATATCACGCCTCTACATACAGCACAACCTCACACCTACATACAGCACTATATCACACCTCCTACATACAGCACAATCTCACACCTACATACAGCACTATATCACGCCTCCTACATACAGCACAACCTCACACCTACATACAGCACTATATCACGCCTCTACATACAGCACAATCTCACACCTACATACAGCACTATATCACGCCTCTACATACAGCACCATCTCACACCTACATACAGCACTATATCACACCTCTACATACAGCACAACCTCACACCTACATACAGCACTATATCACGCCTCTACATACAGCACAACCTCACACCTACATACAGCACTATATCACGCCTCTACATACAGCACAACCTCACACCTACATACAGCACTATATCACGCCTCTACATACAGCACAACCTCACACCTACATACAGCACTATATCACGCCTCTACATACAGCACAACCTCACACCTACATACAGCACTATATCACGCCTCCTACATACAGCACCATCTCCCACCTACATACAGCACTATATTACGCCTCCTACATACAGCACCATCTCCCACCTACATACAGCACTATATCACGCCTCTACATACAGCACAACCTCACACCTACATACAGCACTATATCACGCCTCTACATACAGCCACAACCTCACACCTACATACAGCACTATATCACGCCTCTACATACAGCACAATCTCACACCTACATACAGCACTATATCACGCCTCTACATACAGCACAACCTCACACCTACATACAGCACTATATCACGTCTCCTACATAAGCCAACCTCACACCTACATACAGCACTATATCCGCCTCTACATACTGCACAACCTCACACCTACATACAGCACTATATCACGTCTCTACATACAGCACA